>OX941085.1:86582500-86877500 GCA_954870635.1 Arctium minus | reverse complement strand
CGAATTCTGAAGATAATTTTTCTTTCCAATGTGTGAAAGAGGTTTTTATAACCTTGGGGGAGATTGTTACTTTGTTTGAAGACATACTTTAGGGAGAATACAGAAATTTGTGAAGATTGTTTTGAGTATAAAGAAGGAGACTGAGATTCAATGTCTATTATGCTAAAGTTCATCAAAGGGGATAATAAATTTGTTAAAGACTGACAAAGTGGGAGATTGAATTGTACAATCTTTTTGAGATGATCTTGAATCCAAAGGGGGAGAATGTAAGAGCATAAATATGTTGGATGCAAGATCATAGAAGTTGAATGTCAAAGTTCAAGAAGTCAAAGCTGAAAGTCAACTCTCATGTGAAAGTCAAAGTCAAAGTGTAATAAGTCAAAGTCAAGTTGTAGTTTACTTTTTGTATGTGCATGTATTTAGTTTTTCTTTTTAATAGACTTATAGCTTAGAATGGTTGGTAGAACAAGCGTGTAACAAGATTGTATTCGCAGACTGTAGAGAGAGAAAGTTAGAGAGAGAAAGTCCTTTGTACGAATTCATCATTTGAATCAAAGTAACAAGTAAAGTTTTAATCTGTGTAGAATTTGTTTGTTTGTGATTGAATTAGTAAGAACTTGAATAAACTGGGACATTATCACGGCGACTGGAGGCGATTTTGGGGAGCACAATGTGACAGAAACACAGACAAAAGGTGGGGAGATCTTAGTGGAAATGCACACAAGTGATTTGCAATACGTGAGATTAGAGAGTTGAAATCTCAGGGAGTTTTTGTATTTTTGAGCATTTTTCCTTTCAGAACAATGTTTGGATTTTCAATCATTTCTCTATGTGTTTTGATCTGTAATACCCCAAGCATGAGCTAATATTTTCATGTTGGGGTTGGATGAATTTTGGGTATATGTCACTCGTAAACATGTGATTTGGGTTTTGTATTTTGTCAAGTGATTCAATGAAGCATATGACATGATTTTTAATGAATTTGTTAGCCTGATCAACTAATAAGTATTCTCTTGATCTTTTTATTCTTTGAGAAAAGTGTTTAAAGATTTGATGTTAATGTTATATGCCTAAGGAATGAATTGGATAGAGATATACCAATTCAACCTTAGATCTGTTTGTTTTAATCCTTCTCTTGTGGTTAATTTGGGGATAAATTGTTGAGATCGAGAGATGAGACTTGATTCCCAATAGCTAATGTTGCTATAGCTTGAGAAAGTATAGTAACTATTATTTTTTCGGTGATTAATTTCATTGAACTCTTAATAAAAGTGCTTAACCCATGCACGGTTTTGAGTTACTGAACCAAAAGGATTCCAATCCCCAACCATTTCCCTTTTATCTGATCGTCTTTTGTCCTTCTAAATTGCAATTCTAGTTGTTTAGCTAAGTCCCTTTGTCTATCTGAACACAAATCAAATTTCGTTAGTCTAGTTAATAATTGATATAGTAATTGTGGTACTCAATACCAGGTTCCTTTGGTTCGATACTCGTACTTAGTACTATTACTTGATTTCGACCCGTACACTTGCGGTAAGATTAGGGGGGGGGGGTTAAACCCACCCTATCAAGTTTTTGGCGCCGTTGTCGGGGAATTTGTTTTGTGTTGATATCACTACCAACTATAATTATTATTATATTAGACATTTATTTATTTATAGTTTTATAACTCTTTCATTCCTGGATATAAGAGTTCATGTGTTTTGTTTTGTAGGTTACTCTTTGGTTTATACCAAGGAGGAGACTATTTAGAGAACTCGAGCCCAATGATCCGAAGATAGAGAGAACCGCACGCCAACTATGAGGAGAAGCATGAACCCGAAACACACGGAGAATGACCGAAAACGGAGTAAACGACGAGCAACCAGGTATTAACCCACCACCACCACCACCACCGGGTCGAGTACCAATTAGAAATTTTGTCACTCCGACCATGGCAGCAGCTCAAAGAGGAGTGCAAGCACCGACTGTGGTTGCGAACACTTTCAAAATAAGACATGGCACAATCCAACTCGTCCAAGCCAACCAATTCGGAGGAGCAACATCGAAGGTTCCATACACTCACCTTCGTTCATTCGAAAAAATATGCAATACATTTGAAATGAAAGGAGTGCCAGACGATGCCATCAAGTTGAGATTGTTTCCCTTTTTCCTCAGAGACCGGGCGGCTACTTGGGAAGAGAATATACCTGCCGGTCATATAAACACATGGGACGAGATGGTAACCAAATTTCTCAACAAATTATTTCCTCCGGGCCACACGACTCAACTCTTTGCGTAAATCACACATTTCGCTTAATGGGACCAAGAGTAGTTATATGAGACTTGGGAGAGATACAAAGCAATGTTGAAGAAATGCCCGCATCACGGATTACATGGATGGATAGTGATTCAGACGTTCTTTGGAGGGTTACACCCTCAATTTAAAAATGATATTACTGCTGCTGCTGGTAGGGCTCTCATGAACAAGACGTATGAGGAAGCTTGGGAGTTAATCGAGAACTTATCGGAACATAGCTACTCCACTCCACGCTCATCTGTTAGAAAGGTAGCTAGTGTCCATGAATTGGACGAATTGAAGCAGATTAAGGTACAATTGGCCTCCATCACCAATCAATTGAAAGGCACCTCTATGCAGACTTCAATGCCAAATGATGGGATGTCGGATCAGTACTCGTAGTTTGAACCGTCAGAACAAGTTAACTTTCTCCAAAACCACAACCTACCGGAATGACCCCTTCTTTAATACGTAGTATAATGAAGGATGGAAAAGACACCCGAATTTTTCATGGAGCCAACCGCAAAATGGTCCAAGAGAGACCATGGGAAAACAACAACAACAATTCGATAATCATTCTAATTTTTCATCTTCTTCTAATTCTAATAATGTTTATCATCCTCCAGGTTACAACCATACGAGATAAGAGGAAGGGAAAGTCACAGAGAAAAAGTCGGGGTTGGAGGAAATGATGATAAAGTTTGTCTCGAAGATGGATACAATCGTGGAGGGAATCACTTCCTCAGTTAGCACTTTGACTAACACGGTAAGTATGGTAAAAGCGGTAACTGATCAGAACACCACATCCATTCAAATCCTGGAGCGACAAGTGGGACAGATAGCGAAAGCATTACAATCCCGAATCCATGGTCAATTTCCTTGCCAAACTGAAAGAAAGCCAAGGGAGGATTGCAATGCTATTCAATTGAGAAGCGGGAAGGAACTCATCAAGGACCCGACTCGAGAGTCAGTTTTAGAGTAAAGAAAAGAGCCTGAAATAATGGTGGAAGAAGAAGAGGATGAGGAGAAAGTAGATGAAAGCATTAAGATGGAGAGACCGGAGGCAAACAATAAAGGAAAAGAGCAAGAAGGTGCTACCATGAGATATCCAATCAAGCCGACTGTCCCAAAAGTGCCATATCCTAATAGGCTTAAAGCTCACAAAGATGATGTTAATTTTTCTAAGTTTCTTGAAGTTTTTAAGAAATTGCATATTAACATTCCTTTTGCAGATGCTTTGGCACAAATGCCATCTTATGTAAAGTTTTTGAAGGATATCCTCTCTAACAAGAGGAAGATTGTGTGTCCCAATAATGTGCAAATCAAACAAGATAACAACAGAAATCGATCCAAATAGCCATATGTATTGATCTTTAATTCCACAAATTGCAATCTCTCTTTCTCTCTCATTTACAATATTTCTCTCTATAAGATTCTCCAATATAAGTGTAACTTGCTAGATTCTACAACAAGAAAAACTATTTATACTAAGGAACAATAACAAGACAAAGAAAACTAACACTTATTACAAAAACTTTGACAATTGACTTTGACTTTCCTCTTTAAGCAACTTTGACTTTGAAGGCTTTGACATTCAAGCTCAATGATCCTGGATCCAACAATTATGCTCTAACAATGGGCGTGGAGAGTAATCAACCCAAAATAAACTTGCTGAAGCCAGATCAAAACTTGCCTGATATTGAGAATTTACCAATGTATATGATTCTGGAACAACCTGGGCATGGTTTAGTCTACAAGAATGGAGATGGAACGAAGTGTTTTATGAGATTTAGTGAAATTACAAAGTATTCTGACCTGAAGCTGATTAAGTTGCAACTGAACAACAAGCTATCCTTGGATGACAAAGACTTGAAGAAGATGAATCCCAGGGATAGGAAAATGATTGAAAGAGCCTTAGAGATTATTGAAAAAAGATTCAACTTCAGAAATGCTATAAGGAGGTTTGAGGTGCTGTTTGGTTTGATGAAGAGATACATCAGTCCTGCTTGAATGTTTGTTCAACTTTAATACAAAAGGGGAGATTGTAAGGGTCTAATTTGTTATTTTATTAAACTTGATGGGATTATTTTGTAAATACCTCGGGCTATAAATACTTTTATTTCCTTTCTATTTCTAGCAGTTCCAATCATTTTCATTTTACAAGTATTGTAAGACTTTCTCTCTATATATATCAATAAACTTGTGATTTAAGAATTTTGTTCTTAGATTGTGTTCTTCATTGATAATATTAGTTTGATTCACTTGATTGTGGTCATACCCACCCACACAGATATATATATATATATACATATATATATATATATATACACCACCAAGAGGTCACGAAGGATTAAAGGAGACATAATATACGCTTAAACTGAAAAAGAGTTACTCACCCAAAATTAAGGGTTACAGGTTGTGGAAGGTACAGGGGTGGGAGAAGTGTTGGTTAGAGCAAAGAAGAACTTTAGGGGCGGGGAAGGAGACTCAGGGTTGGAGGATGGAGATTTTGGGGGTGGAGATGGAGACTTGTTTTTTAGGTATTTGGGTGGAGGTGACAGAGTTTTGTAGGGAGAAGGAGAGGGACGTTTCTTCTGAGAGCCGAAGGAGAGGAGCATAATATCGTCCAATTTGGCAATAGAAAGGGGGCCAACCTCTTTGAACTTATCCGATGGGGATCCCATTCTTCATGTATATGTGAGGGAGAAAACAAGGACATTCTTGTGTCCGTGTCTTGAAGGAGAAAATCTAGAAAGTCACCGTAACCGTCCGTACCGATCGTTGGATCGGTCGACCCTTCATTGGGTTGTGGAAGTTCATCGAGATCATCGATCTCAGGTGATAGGACGTGTGGTGTAGAAGAAGGCCCTTGGAGTGAGGAGAACTCCAAAGTCATCCTCATCAACCAAATAAAACGTGTTTGAGGGAATAGTTGGCTTCCCTAATTGTACAACTATGACCTTTTGAGAGGGCATAGAGGAGGTAAGTGGAGTTTTAGCAGATTCCCTAGGTCTGAGTAAGAGAAAATCAACGAGCACATATTTTTTTAGAATCGATGGTCGGCTAGGTGTTTTTTACCTTAGAAAGTTTCCTAAGCTTCTTCGAGGAATGCTTAGTAGAGGATGGTGAGTGCCTCTGCTCTTCAGAAGGGTTGGAGGCTGGGAGATTCGCCTAAGGTTCTTTCAACACCTTAGCCTCTGAAGCAGATGCGGAGGTATCGCTGGGCTTAGAAGAAACATGGTTAACAAGTTTTATCTTTTGTCCGACCAACATATGGTTGATGATCAGAGATATGAATCGCTGGTATGCCACCTGGTGTGTGCAAGTAGGAGTGATGACTTTAACGATCTCAGAGAAGTAGTCGACAAAGTCGTTTCTTCTTTAGAAGATTAGAGCATGGGCTAGGTTTGTGATGTATGAGGGAGACTGATCATGGCCACTAGTTTTCCTATTGAGGCATTGGATGATATGTGAGAAGAAAAATTATCAATATTCCACCTATGTTCTTATGGAAAAAGAGTACCCACACTCTTGTCCTTAGAGTTATGGATGTGGTACATTTTCTGAACGACTTCATCATGTTCTCGTCCCATTGGGAAGGGTGCATACGAGGAATATAAAGGAAGTTAGAGGGTCGTTCTAAGATCCTCACAGGTAAATGAGACGTCATCGGAAGAGAGTATTGAGGTTTTTATGGCTTTTGTGCCTTCATCATCAGCACAAGTGAGCCAAAAATTACCAATGAGCATCTTGCTCATCATTAGAGATTTGATGAAAGTGTACCGTAAGGGGTGCGTTGAATGAAGTTTGAAAGTGTGTTGAATTCAGGATAGGTTGGATCAGCTTTAAAACGTACAATGTAGTTGCACGAGGGAAATGTGAGATATTCTTGTTTGAGAGGTGCACTCTTGGTGGTCATGGAATCCTTGACTGTAATGGTAGAAGCATTGGAGGAAGGTGATGAAGTTGCAGGTTTCTTGAAGCTTGAGGCACAGAGAGAGTTGAGAGGAAGATGAATAGCAAGGAGACAGTAAAAAGTGAATAGTGAAACGGAGAGGAGTATATGGTCGGAGAGATCAAACAAATAGAATTTGTCATTTCGAAAAAGGTTAAAGATGATGATGAATTTGAAAGGACAACCTGCAAACGTCGGTAAAGGAATGGTAACTATCAGATCCTTTCAATGGTGTCGGGTGACGTGAATGATGTCATGAGAGAGAAAGTCAGAAAACGTGGGTAGGAAGTTTCACAAAGAAATTGTGAGGTTTTAATCAGGAGTCGAACTGTAACACCCCGGATTTCCGTTATGTAATCTTGTTATTATTGTGTTTAAGCGTTGTCGTTAGCACCGCGTTTGGTTGGGAGTTTGAGTTTGGATTTTGGTGGTTTTGGACGAACCATAGTGAACCACGCGAGTTGCACCGCGACTTGAGGTCGCGGCACAACCCGTGAAACCCCCTATTTGTGTGGGTTTTGTGTTAGCGGGCGAGTTATGCCGCGAGTTGAAGTCACGGAATAACCCGCGAGATAGGTTGGCTGACTTAAGGTGGGTCTTCAGCAAAATATCTCATTCTCTAGATCTCTCTCTCTCTTCATTTCTTTTCTCTCACTTGTCTCTCTCTCTAGTTTTCTTTGGATCTTCAAGGGTCCATAAATTGCTAGTATTAAGTGCTTCTAGCAAGGGTTCGGTATAGATAGCTTCGTTTTCTCTCGGTAGTCGATATCTGGTTTAATAGGTTTTTGTCTAAAACCTATTTGGTGTGTTCCTACTACCTTTTACAAACTTTATACATGTCAAAACTTACATTTTGAACTTCTATATATCTCCATGGTTTCAGATCTAAGTTTACTACATTTTGATATAACTTGAGTTTTGGGAGATTTTAGGGTTCCTAATCATTTTCGATTAAAATGATGGGTTTCATCTTATTTGAAGTAAAATGATGTTTTATTTGCACATTTATGTGGGTTACTTGAAAGAATGTTTAAAGTTCATTTTGATGATTTTCATTCTTACCAGAAGTTAAACATGGAAATGCATTTTGTTTATAAATGTTATTTTATACCATATGACTATCTATGGTTGGTCACATATGTTGTTGTGACGAGTCTGTACCATTACTAGTGGATCCCTAGGTAATGAGTCGACTTATATTTGGGATGTCTTTTCCCCTCTTTGTAAAAATGGATGTATATGATCCTCGAGGGCCATTTGGTACGGTTATGCAAGACCGGTTACTAGCCATGGATCATATTTTCCCTTATTTGTAGCTATGGTTGCATATGATCCTCAGGGGCAATTTGGTACGATTATGTGAGATCGGTTACTAGCTAAGGGTCATATGGTAGTCCTAGTGAACGAGTTTGACTTGGTTTCCTCGAGGGCCCTTCCTCACATCGTAGTACGGACCTTTGTAGTTCGTGGCCAAGGATTCCAAGTGTTTTGACTCATAACTCAGATTGTGACCTACTTTGTGTTACGCTACAATCCTTGGTAAAACTGGTTATCTTTGTCATCGTATGATGAGTTTACATTGAAAAGGCCCGGTTGTGGCAAAGGTTTCATTTGAAAACTAAACCTTATTGAAAAGTTTTCCTTATGATACAATTGTTTATATCTCTTGAAATTTATAAACTGTATGTTCTCACTAGGCTTTAAGCCTAACATTTTTTCTCAAATGACGTGTATAACAGGTTCCCGTTAGCGGTGGGTTGCTAAGGGCTTGAGTGACGAGCTTGGTCTCGGGGATTTTTGAGATGACTAGTATTGATGTTGGGCAATTGTTTAAGTCCCATTATTTTGGTGATATTGGATTAACAAACGATGTAATCTAGATAGTTTATGTTTAGATTAGTTTGTTGTTGAATTCCATATCCGTATTCAGGTTTGTAAGGGTTATGTATATTTCCCCTTTTTGGGAGGTTTATACCAAGTGTTTATGCTTATTTGTCCAGTTTCCGCATTTTAAATTCACTCTGGATTTTAGGGTGTTACAAGTTGGTATCAAAGCTCTAGTTTAAGCGAACTAGGCATGAATGTAAGATGTCTAGACTTAGACTGAGTATGTTAGGCAATGATTGTGAGATGGGTAGAATTTCTAAGATGGGTTAGTCTTAGAGTCGACGAAAACTATGGTTATCAAGCGTTGTGGAAATGGTAACGAGAACATTTATGTATTATATGTTCATAATCTCACCTAGCTAATGTTATTATGAGGATATTTACACGTGATGGTGCTTGAAGTGCCGTAACTGTGACAATTGATAATGTAGTAGTACGTTCTCTTGTGCTTGGTTTACTTATGCTATGATATTTTGTAGACGTAGTAGTACGTTTCCTTCGTGTTCAATTCTGTTAATACCCTTCTTATTCATCCTCGTGCTTGTATGAACTGCCTTGGTATGGCGATCGTTGGGGTAGTAAGAAAGTTTCTGAATGGGTAACTATTAGAAAAAGTTGATGATTTTAGTATTCGTTACTTAGAGTGACGGTAAGTATGGTGATTGCATTAAGTGGTCAGTTTCGAGTCGGATTAATTGGTTGGATTAGAACCATAGACTTTTGAATCGATGTATTCGAGGAGAAATTATGAGGTGAACCTATGAAGTCCGTGATCTTTGCCTTAAGATGTTGAGCATCTGGATGACGATGGTGTAACTATAGAAATCGAGGAGCGTGAGTTTAAGTTGATGTGTTAAAGCGGTGTACATGTCAAAATGGGTATTTTGGAAGTAAAAGTATGTTTTACTTGGTATTTGTCAATGTGTGAGTATTTTGATAAGTTTTCATATTTTGTAAACTTGGGTTGTTTTAACCTCCTAAAATGCTCAGATTGGGTTTTGAATAGTTCAACAACTAAATAGCATGATTTATGTGTTCTTGGTGGTTTTGTACAAGTAAACTCTATTTTTATGATTTATGCATCTTTGATGATTTTTGTATAAATGAAGTCTATTTTACGTTATATGAATTTTAGGCGTATTTGCATTCATAAACCCTTTTGAAAATCTTTGGTCCCAATACGTGTTGAGTTTTGGGTTAATCACGTATTTGAGGTATGGGTCTTCATAAACGTTGTTTAAAGACATTTCATTATTTGGGGAACGTTAATTGTCGGCCAAATGGATTTTGAGCATTTTAGCTCTCGGTGTCGACTTAAAGAGTTTTGAGGACAATTGTCCGGTTTTAATGGCTCGATTTAGAGTCCAAATTTCCATTTACATCTTAATGCATTTCATTGCATATTAATGATAATTACAGGCTCGAGTGCTTTAGTCATTCATGTGTAGTCGTGTAATCTTAGACTGTGTTGCATTGGATCCATAGGCACGTAAGTCAGTCTTATTTGATGGTCAATTGGGTGGTACGGGGTTGGACTCCGAGACTCATGCTTTATGACCAAAACTTGACAAGTAGGCCCTAGGAGGATGTAGTCTTGGGCGCCACTGTATGGGTGTGTGCCTAGACCTCCACCGTCGGGGAATTTCCTCAGTTGTAGTCCCTGGGTGTGCCGGGTATTTCGGGTGTCTTTTTGGCATCAAGGATTCGTAGGGACACTTGGGCTTCCATGTCGTTAGGTGTCATGCGATAAACGTTGTAGGAGTGGCATACTTTGTGTCCTTCCGCTCTCAACGGATACGGGTATCCCTCGTTGTCGGCCGCTGTATTTTGGATATTTAATTGTCCATTTGGTACATACGATTTTGTAAACCGTTGGAAAATGCATGTCATTGAACTAGGAGTCGTTTTGGAAACATGAAGAGAAAGAGTTCATTTGGAAAACAATTTGTTTCAACCAATGAGAAGCTTTGGGTTAATTACCTTTTGGGTCGTGGTGTTTGCATAATTGTTGGTCAAATGTATTTCGATGTCTCTACTGCCTTTCATTGGGTATTTACGTAAACTGTTGGGTCGTTGGCTCGTTTTAACTAAATGGAGTCTTGAGGACATTTGTCCGGTTAAAAAAAAAAAGTTGTGGAAATTTTATTGGCATCCAGTGGTATTGTTCCCCTTTGAGTTTTGTGGGAGCAGTTCAGTTGCACATATCATGTATGCATATTTTATTGGAAAATTCAGTCATGGTGTTTTAGCAAATGTTTTAGAACGATGAGCGCATGTTTATATTTGGCTTTGAACTCGACACCGACATAAATTATTTCAACGTTTTAACCGGGTGCATACGCATATCAATCTACTAGCTTTGTGAAATAAATGGTTGCATGCAAGTTTTGTTGTGAAATCTTATTTCGTGCCGCATTGTGACTAAAAGAGAGAAAACTTTAAGAGTTTGATATCATGAGCTTGTTGTCTTGGGTTTTGCAAACATTTTATTTATACAGTTTGGAATTAAACTAAATTACTCTTACAATTGCTCAAATCGCATTCATATGCCTTTACTAAATTTTGGGGAATAAACCGATGTATGTGAGTCACGTTGGGAAGTTTTATTTCATGACATTTCATGGTTAATTGCAGAAATTTTGGGGTTCGATTTTGTGAATTTCCCTTCTGTAGTTTTGTATGAACGTCTTGTTATACACTATTTTAGTACGTAAAACTATTTCTCATTCATTACATAAATTATACTGTTGGTGTGAGTAATCGTATGAAAGATTTATGGTATTTCGGATAGAACTTTTGCCCATAACATATTTCAGTTATTGATTTTACTGATAGGAGTTTTCCGCAATGCATGAAATGAATTTCCGGTTGGCATGTCGTAGTAGTTACAATTTTGGGTAAGTACGTTTTGTCGGTGCGGCCCAAATTTGAAACGCGAATAAAAATATATATATATATTAATTTACGTTCCTATTGTGTTGCTACATTTGGGAAATGATCGGAAGTATATAGGTCTTGTTGGAAATTTTATCTTCCGACGTTTTGTGTTAAAGTAAAAGATTTTAAAGTTGAAGTTGTGAAATCCTCTTTTGGGAGTTGTACAAACTTTTATTGCACATGTTATAGGACGGAAAGTTATTTTCATATGCATAGCATAAATTGATGCATACTAAGACCCTGGTAGTCCGTTTGAAAATTTTGTTACGCATCTTTCGTTATCGTTTTATTAACGTAAGTACTGATCAAATGAGTTTTGAAAATGGTTTTATATGCGTGGCATTGGTGATCAATTTTGAAACCTATCGAATGCACGATAGTGTATTTTCACCGCACGTTTAATTTATAAAACTTATGCATTTGAGAGTTTTATAAATTTCAAATTGGCATAGTAGTGTAAAAAACCTTAAACTCATTAGGCTATAGGTGTAAGCCCCCTCGTACTAGAAGTCGATATTAAGGATTAAAAGAGTCCTCGAAGTTTGAGGCGTTAGATATGTGTTTCCTCCCAGTTAGTTAAGTAACGATCTTTATGTTTCGTTAAACCTTCGGATTAAAATCGTGTTCGATTGTTTGGGTATGGTTGGTTTTGGAATTGTGGGAATTTGGTACGACGACATGCTATGTGTCGGTGGTGTACTATATTGTTGGGTATTCGTGAATAATGATGATGTTATGGTTGACTGGTAAGAATGTTGGATTTGGGTGACTACATCCAAGAGTAGGTGTCAACTTTGAATCGACATTGCTAATCGGGAATAAAATATTTGGTAGTATACCCACGTTTGCAGAATGGTCTTTCCGAGGATAGGTGTCGACACTCTATTTTGAGGACAATAACTGTTGGTGTGCTTCAATGTATTTCCGTTAGATCTGGCGCGTCTGCAGGACGAGCGGTAAACTTAAGGGAATTATATGTTGTTAATTAAGAATCAATCATTGGTATGTTGATGATTGTCAGGACTTTCGATGATTTGGAAATCGATGCTTGAGCCCATGGTGGGAGTGTGGTGGTAATGGTTATTGGATACATTTAGTGAGAATTTCGAGGTGGACTTTAAGTACAAATCGATTATCGAGGAGACTTTGACGTGTTGCTTTTAGAGATATCTAAGGGAAAGGTTTGCTTTGGGGTATTCTTGGTAGAAATGACTGAATAAGGTCGTAAATTACTCTTGAGGTAATACAAGCAATCTAAGGTTGGGAGGTAACCGAGATTTAATGATTAAAAAAATGATTAATCAAGGACTCAACGTTCATCCTGACGTCGGTGAAATATATCGAACGTTGAGATTTAGTTTGTAATGGCACATTATGAGAACTCAGCAAAAATCTCAACCGAAATGTAATCGGGTCCGTTTATGAGGTGAGGTTTCATGAAGGCATCCCTTTGGGATAGGAAATCAATCGATCTTTCCAAGTATGATGTTGGGTGCTTGGTGGTTCCAGATTTCGAGGACGAAATCTCTTTTAAGGTTGGGAGGATTGTAACACCCCGGATTTCCGTTATGTAATCTTGTTATTATTGTGTTTAAGCGTTGTCGTTAGCACCGCGTTTGGTAGGGAGTTTGAGTTTGGATTTTGGTGGTTTTGGACGAACCACAGTGAACCACGCGAATTGCACCGCGACTTGAGGTCGCGGCACAACCCGCGAAACCCCTTGTTTGTGTGGGTTTTGTGTTAGCGGGCGAGTTATGTCGCGAGTTGAAGTCGCGGCATAACCCGCGAGATAGGCTGGCCGACTTAAGGTGGGTCTTCAGCAAAATATCTCATTCTCTAGATCTCTCTCTCTCTCTCTTCATTTCTTTTCTCTCTCTTGTCTCTCTCTAGTTTTCTTTGGATCTTCAAGGGTCCATAAATTGCTAGTATTAAGTGCTTCTAGCAAGGGTTCGGTATAGAAAGCTTCGTCTTCTCTCGGTGGTCGATATCTGGTTTTTCAGGTTTTTGTCTAAAACCTATTTGGTGAGTTCCTACTACCTTTTGCAAACTTTATACATGTCAAAACTTACTTTTTGAACTTCTATATATCTCCATGGTTGCAGATCTAAGTTTACTACATTTTGATATAACTTGAGTTTTGGAAATTTTAGGGTTCCTGATCATTTTCGATTAAAATGATGGGTTTCATCTTATTTGAAGTAAAATGATGTTTTACTTGCACATTTATGTGGGTTACTTGAAAGAATGTTTAAAGTTCATTTTGATGATTTTCATTCTTACCATAAGTTAAACATGAAAATGCATTTTGTTTATAAATGTTATTTTATACCATATGACTATCTATGGTTGGTCACATATGTTGTTGTGACGAGTCTGTACCATTACTAGTGGATCCCTAGGTATTGAGTCGACTTATATTTGGGATGTCTTTTCCCCTCTTTGTAAAAATGGATGTATATGATCCTCGAGGGCCATTTGGTACGGTTATGCAAGACCGGTTACTAGCCATGGATCATATTTTCCCTTATTTGTAGATATGGATGCATATGATCCTCGGGGGCAATTTGGTACGATTATGTGAGATCGGTTACTAGCTAAGGGTCATATGGTAGTCCTAGTGAACGAGTTTGACTTGGTTTCCTCAAGGGCCGTCCCTCACATCGTAGTACGGACCTTTGTAGTTCGTGGCCAAGGATTCCAAGTGTTTCGACTCATAACTCGGATTGTGACCTACTTTGTGTTACGCTACAATCCTTGGTAAAACTGGTTATCTTTGTCATCGTATGATGAGTTTACATTGAAAAGGCCCGGTTGTGGCAAAGGTTTCATTTGAAAACTAAACCTTATTGAAAAGATTTTCTTATGATACAATTGTTTATATCTCTTGAAATTTATAAACTGTATGTTCTCACTAGGCTTTAAGCCTAACACTTTTTCTCAAATGACGTGTATAACAGGTTCCCGTTAGCGGTGGGTTGCTAAGGGCTTGAGTGACGAGCTTGGTCTCGGGGATTTTTGAGATGACTAGTATTGATGTTGGGCAATTGTTTAAGTCCCATTATTTCGGTGATATTGGATTAACAACCGATGTAATCTAGATAGTTTATGTTTAGATTAGTTTGTTGTTGAATTCCATATCCGTATTCAGGTTTGTAAGGGTTATGTATATTTCCCCTTTTTGGGAGGTTTATACCAAGTGTTTATGCTTATTTGTCCAGTTTCCGCGTTTTAAATTCACTCTGGATTTTAGGGTGTTACACGAACGATCGGGGCGAGCATGGTCAGGGAATAACGATACCAAAAACTGAGACTTGACGAATACTGAAGATCAAAACCGATGTTGATCTTGCCGAACATGTCGATTTTTTAAGGAGGAGAGTACATCAGTCTTCTATGTATAACATACCAAGTTCCCCGATCAGGAAGTTGAATCGAGCTTAATCAAGAGGTTTGGTGAATAAATCAGCCATCTGAAGCTGAAGATAGGTAGGTATGAAATGTAGTTCCACATCACCATTGGCAATGTGATCTCTGATGAAATGATATCGGATGTCAATGTGCTTTGATTGGGAAAGAAGCACCAAATTGTTGGCAATTGTTATTGCACTTGAGTTATCACATAATATCGGCACTCTAGAGTTGATCTGATCATAGTCTTTGAGTTGATTTTCATCCATAGAATTTGAGCATATCAGCTTCTAGCAAAAACATATTTTTCTTCGGCAGTGGAAGTAGACACAGAGTGTTGCTTCTTGCTAGACTAGCTTACCAACTTTCCACCAAGTAGTTGTCAACTTCCTGTGGTGCTTTTTCTATCAACCTTCGAACCTCCATAGTCAGAATCTGAGTACATGATTAGTTAAAAACCTGAGTCTTTAGGGTACCAAAGTTTGAAGTGCAAGGTACCTCCAAGATACCTAAAAATGCGTTTTACTGCAGTCAGGTAAGATTCCTTAGGATTGACTTGGTAACGTGCAGAAAGACACGTAGTGAACATGATGTCAAGTCTGTTAGCACTAAGAGAGAGTAGAGACCTGATCATAACCAGCTAAGTTGTCACATTGACCGATCTTCCATCGGGATCAGCATGAACTTTAAGGGGTGGTGCCATCCGAGTTTTCATGGGAGAGCAATTTTCAAAATTGAACTTATTCAGAAGATCATGATATATTTACTTTGATTAATGAATATCCTTTCTGAAGTTTCTTTGACTTGTAATCTTAAGAAGAAAGTTAGTTCTCCCATCATACTCATCTCATACCTACTTTTCATGAGAGAGGTTAAAATCTTGACACAAGTCTCATTGGTGGCGCCGAAAACGATATCATCCACATAGATTTGAACAATAATGAAGTTACCTTTAGTTTTTCGGAGGAATAGAGTGTTATCTATTTTACTCTCATGAACTTGTTATTTAGAAGAAAATCAGAGAGTGTATCATATCAGGCACGAGGTGCTTGCTTTACCCCGTATAGGGGTTTGTCAAGTTGATACACATAGTCAGGATAAGTAGGATCTTTAAAGCCAGGTGTTTGTTTCACATAGACTTCTTCGACCAGTTTCTCATTGAGGAAGGCACCCTTAACATCCATATGGAAGACTCTGATGTTCTTGTGGGCAACATGAGCAAGGAAGATTCGGATGGCTTCAAGTCTAGCAATAGAAGAAAAAGTTTCATCATAGTCAATTCCTTCGTCTTGTTGATAGCCTTAAGCTACAAGTATATCCTTGTTCCGAATTGTTGTCCCTTCTCCATCCATTCGTTCCAATGATTGTCTTTTTGGTTGGCCATGGAAGGAGTCTCCATACTCTATTTCTTTCGAATTGAGAAAGCTCTTCTTGCATGGCAATAATCCATCATGGATCGGTTAGAGCCTCTTCAATCCATTTAGGTTCAATGAAGGTTAGAAAATTCACATAGAGGCTTGTGTTGCCAACTCCTCTTTAGGTTCGAACACCAACTTGTTGATCATCAATAATTTGGTCAATCGGGTGATCATTTGTCTATTTGATACCTGGTGGAAGAGGTGGAGGTAACATTGGTTGATAAATAGATAATGAAGGTAGGTCAGTACATAAAGATTCAAGGATAGGAAGATTAGATGAAGGACTAGGGTCGGAAGGGTTTTGATCAGAAGGAAAGATGATCTGCTAATCAGATAGAATGTTAGAAGAAAATGGTGTGAGCCAGATTACTAGCATATAATTCACATAACACAGATTAAGCACAGAATATTATTGATCAAATCATGATATTACAATTAATCACAGATCTCACACGTAATCACAAGTCTCACATAGTTATCTGCGTGTGTGTGCGAGTTCTTGGTATGAAATACGTAGATCTTGCGAGTTCTTGAGTTCTAAGTCTAAAAAAATTCAATTTCAGTCTAGAAATTGATCCAAAGCTTCAAATCTGATGTTGTAACTTCACAGAATCAAACAAGTTAGTACAAAGATCAATCCAATGCAATATCACTATCAAATTTACATTTTATCACATCCGTTTCTATCAAACAGTGACTCGACTATTTTTGAACTCAAAACTTCTAAAATCAACAAATTAATGATCAAGAACAGTTTTCAAATGCAATTCAATCTAAGAAAGATGTTCTATAACCTTTTTCGACCACAAATCAACAAGAAATTTTACCAAAAAATCATATTTTCTCAAAAATCCGTTCAAGAAACTCAAATACAAAAAACGAACTAAAAAACTTTCAAATTGATGAATTTCAAGCTCTGATACCAATTGTAACCCAGATTACTAGCATATAATTCACACAACACAGATTAAGAACACAATATTATTGATCAAATCATGATACTTCAATTAATCACAGATCTCACACGTAATCACAAGTCTCACGTAGTTCACTGCGTGTGTGTGTGTGTACGAGTTCTTTCTTACCAAATCTCTCTGAATGTATCTAATGCGTGTGTGTCTGCTAGATTACAAAGGGAACAAACATATTTATACTAAGTCAACATAGTTGACTTTACAAATCAAAACCCTTAACTATTTAACATTTACAAACTAGACCCTCTATTTTAATCTTGAATACAATATACATCCAACAAATGGTAAATCACCATTTTGATGAGAAGGATCTTGAGTGAAGAGAGTTGAAGAAATAACTTGGTTTGATGAAGCTTGAGGTCCCTCACTAATGTATGAAGCTATCCATCTATCAAGTTCCTCATCTTCACAGGTTAGAGATGAGGATTATAGATCATCAAATTTTACATGGATGGATTTATCGATGCATTTTTTCGTAGGTTAAAGATTCGATAGGCTTTAGAAGTTAGAGAGTAGCCCACAAGATTTTGTCATCGGCATTAGGATCATATTTGCCGAGATTTTCATGATCATTCAAAATGAAGCAGACACATTCGAACACATGTAAGAACCCGACATTGGGTTTTCGTCCATAAAATACTTCATAAGCTGTTTTCTTGTGTTTTTTTACAATCGCAAATTGATTTTCAGTAAATCACGCAATGTTAATTGCTTCAGCCCAAAAATAGGTTGGTAGATTGGATTCACTTAATATCGATTGGGCAACTTCATAAAGTGTTCGGTTCTTTCTCTTTACTACACCATTTTGCTGAGGAGTTTGGACAACAGAGAAGTTTTGAGAAATTCCTTTCTCATTAAAGAAGTCTTCCAAGATATTTTTTCTGAATTGAATACCATTGTCACTTCTAACAAATCTCACTAGTTGGCCATTCAACATTTCAAATTTCTTGATTAATATGACGATTTCCTCAGTAGTATCGCTTTTGTACCTGAGAAAAGACACTTAAGTGCAACGAGAAAATTCATCAACAATTACAAGAATATACCTTTTCCACCAAGACTAGGTGTGCTGACTGGTCTACATAGATCCATGTGAAGCATTTAGCGTGGAAGAGTGATTGAGAAGCATTGTTTGGATTTGAAGGAAGACTTTATTAATTTTCCTTTCTCGCAAGTTGCACACAATTTCCCTTTGACAAAGGAGATTTTTGGCATGCTGATAACCAAATCTTTATTTGACAGCTTGTTCAGTGTCTTGAAATTTAGATGAGAAAGGCGCTTGTGCCAGAGCCAGCCCTTGTTGGCCGATTCCTTAGAGATGAAGCAGATGTTTGAGCCAATAGACCTTTGTCCCATATTGATAACAAAAACATTATCCTTTCGGACACCCGATAAAACTATTTCATTGTTCTTATCAGTGACAATGCAGGCACACAACTTGAAGGTGAAAATATAATCTGGATCACATAGTTGACTAATGCTCAGAAGGTTGTGTATCAGTCCTTCCACATAGGCTACCTTGTTGAATATCACTGAAACATTTGTAAGGGTTCCATATCCTCTAGTAATACCTCTTGAGTTATCTCGAAAGGTAATAGAGGGATCCTTTTCTAGCACATGGTTTACAAGAAGTGATTTATTGCTGGTCATATGTCTTGAGCATCCACTGTCCAAGTACCATATATGTTGATGTTCAAGAGCCTGGGATTACAGAGAAATCAGTTTCTTGGTACCCATTTGGAAATGGGTACTTTAGGTTTAGAAGAGGAATCACCTACATCCTTTCGATCTAAATGCTCTTTTGGATAGTCCTTAGAAAGGTGGAAAGTGTCACCACAATTATAACACTTACGGTAGATAGAAGTTATTTTTGGATTCTGACCATTTTACTTGTTTTTGCCTTTAAAAGAATTTTTGGAAACACTGACAGAAGAAGGCACATAGTTGGATTTGGGTCTAAGGATTCCTTTTTAATAATCAATAAGAGAACAAGAAGCAGTTCTCTTAGCTTTTGACTTATTTATTTTCACATAACGAGGAATAAAGTCAGTCACAGAGTTAACAGGTTTAGATTTTTAGTTTTTCAAGGATGTTTTCTTCCTTGAAGGTAAATCGGTAAAAACAATTGATTATCCCTTCTCAACAATAGATAACTTTTGGACACAACCCTGAGAGTTTCCTTTTAGAATGTTTGAGGGTTTTGAGGCAACAGAGGAAGTATCATCAAGACTCAACGTTTTTAAAAGATTTTATGTGAGGCTTGATAAATCCAATTGAGTCTTGAGTTTATTCAGTAGGAGCGGAAACAAGTGGCTCGTTGGCCTTAAAGAACTTTAATGGTTCGATTTGTTTAAAAGATTTCACAGAAACATAATCATCTGACTCATCGTCAGAAGAGTCAGAAAAGGAAGGGTGCAGAAAGGAAGAAGATGCATTAAGGTCAGAAGAGATGTCTAAATCTATTTTCCCAACTCCAACACCAGTTTTGTCATCACAAGACATCTGGTCCTAAATTATACTGTCAAGATTCTTAGAGGAACCTGTCCATTTGCTTAGGATTTCTTGTTCCTTTTTAAGCCGCTTGAAGATTTTTGGTTTTTATTTTCCAAGAACAAAATCTATTTTTTTTAAATCTTCAAGCTTAGCTTTTATGTAACACCCCTAAAAATAGAGGTAATCTAAACCTGAATAATGACGTAACACTAACATTCGTACAAAACGAATCACCCAAAATGGGGAAATGGTAATAGCATTTACAATTCTATGATTGGAAATTGAAATTGATAACACACTAATCTAAACCATCTATATCTAGATTATAACAGTTGTCAAATCAATATCCCAAAAGTATCTATTTGGTTATGTATGCCAAAACTCCAAAAATTACTATCTCCAAAAGTCACTGCTACCGGTCCAACGCTCGTCCCTCAAATATTTGGAACCCCGCCACTAAAAAGACCTGATATATATGTCATTTAAGAAAAAATGTTAGGTCTTACGCCTAGTGGGAAAAAACATTTAATTATTTAAAGAATCGTAAAACGACAATAAATATTTTCCAAGAATTATGAAATAAGTGTACTTCCAAGTAAACCACATAGGAACCATACTGTCCAAAAAGCATCTTATGACGACGAGTGAGATCTGATTTCCAAGGATTTGTATTGCAACACAAAAGTAAGCTACTTTTCAAGTTTGTGAGCTTATACTAGGATCAATGGCCACGAGCATCGCCTCGTACCTAGATGTAGGGGAGGACACCCGATGACCCTAGTCATACTGATTCAGTAGGATTACATTTACGGTCCATGGCTAGTATCCGGTCCCACATATTCGTACCAAGTTGCCTTTCGATGACCCAATGTCTTAACTAGTTACAAAAGAGATTTATCCCCAAAATAAACTGACTCCTATACATATGGATACAACGATATTACTCTAAGGATTGTCACATTCTCCTTGTGACAAAACTATAATCACACATATAGTTTTCATAATTGTATCATTCCATAAAACACTTTTCTTGCATAAATTGTACCATATGAAATCAATTCCACATAAAGGCCTAGCAAGTAATTATATACTTTTTCCAACATAATGTTCACAAGATGGGATTCCAAAAGTTCATAAGGCCTAAAAGAACCTTATTTCTACATGGTGTGATCCACCCATTCCATCCCAAATATTTCATTTTTATCCCAAATTTCATCCATCATAATATTTCCATAAAGGTGTTCATAGTAGGTTTTCCATGTATACAACTATAAACATGTATATAGAAATACATTTCATAGTTCATAATGCAAGGCTCTTCATTTTTCATAAAAAGATGGAAACCCTAAAACTTCTCAAAATAACCAAGTTGGGTCAAAACACGTCAAATGGTAAAATATTGTTAGGAGAAGTGCAAGAGATTAAAATGTAAGGTTTAGACTTGTATCAAGTTTAGAAAAAGGTAAACTGAACTCATAACTTAGATTTTTTATGAAAAACTAGAAAATCCTAGAAATGGTTAATACTTGAAGCTTCCTTGAGACTTTGAACTCTTCACCTAGAAGGAAAAATAAATGTTCATGGAGGATTCAAAGAGAAATCAATGAAGAGAGAGGTGAAATGGGATAAAAGGATACCTTAAATGCAGAGAGAAATCGCACAAGTTCAAACGCAAAGTAATAAATCCTCGTAAAAGTCGAGACTATCCTATTTATACCACCTGTTTCTCGTCGGCGAGATAGACACGCGATAGTTACATTTGTCACTATCACAAGGCATAATCGCCTAATTGGTCAAGAATAATTGATATTTGTCTATACGAAACAAAATATAGACATTCTTGAAATGATCGTTTCGAAATGAAATATCGCTCAAGATTCATTGAATACAAGCAGAGTGTCTTACCATCGAAGAAAAATTGTTTCAATTTTGAGACATGGTAAGAACATATTGAACAAAGATTCAAACCGGTGTGTATGAATCTTTGAAAGTATATAGAAAAGACAATACACAAGTATTTATCTTTAGATACACACAGTTTATTTATCAATTAAGCACAAAAATAAAATGAAAACATTTAAAATCACACTTCCAATTCATGAAATCTTTTTAAAGAATCGGGAAGTAGTTTGAACATTTAAAAATATGTTTTCTATACCTGAAAGTTGTCCTTCTTTCAGATATATTTGAGATTAAGATAAGAAATTTACCTTTTCGCGCAATCTTAATTCTCAAAAAGTCAAGCTGTAGTCATTTAGATATGATCTTGTTAGCTTCTCTCATCCTGCAAGTCTCAAAGTCTAGTCAAAAATTTATTCACAAAATTTATTCTAAAAGAAAATGACATAAAGCAATAAAACGATTAATGTACGAGTTCTGATTTGAAGTAATCAGAAATCATAGTCTTACTCCTTTTGACTTATAGGCTCCCCCTAAAATCATGCATCACAAAAATTTTGTCAGTTAAAATGTATAATGCAGAAATTAGTTTTGCTCCCCCTCAAATAAATGTAGATTATCTAAAATCTTCTCTTACTCCCCCTGAGATCATGAGCAAACAATTAAAGTGTAGATATCCTTCAGACATAAAGATAAAGAAAATGATGAAAAATAACAATACATAACTTTATGAGGTAATGACCGATTATGTCTTAAGATTTAACATACCAAGCTTAGAGACAAGAAAATTAAATCTCTTTTCATCTAAGGGTTTGGTAAATAAATCTGCAAGTTGATAATCTGTTTTTACAAAATAAAGTTCAATTGTTCCTTTTTCAACATTATCTTTAATAAAATGATACCTTACATCAATGTGTTTGGTTTTCGTATGCTGGACAGGATTAGCAGATATGGCAATCGCACTCTTCGAGTCACAGTAGATTGGAATTTTGTCATACTTGAATCCATAGTCTCGTAGTTGTGTTCGCATCCACAAGACTTGAGATCATCAACTGGCAGCAGCTACGTACTCTGCTTCAGCAGTCGATGTGGAAACGCATAATTGTTTCTTTGATGCCCAGCTTACGAGCTTGTCTCCAAGAAATTGAACGTGACCAGAAGTACTCTTTCTGTCCAACATGCAACCTGCATGATCTGCATCTGAATATGCAGTCAGTTGAAACCCTGTATCCTTAGGATACAACAGACCAAGGTCTGCAGTTCCCTTCAGATATCTAAAAATCCGTTTGACAGCAGCCAAATGGGATTCTTTGGGAGCAACTTGATATCTAGAACATAAACATGTTGAAAACATAATATCTGGTCTACTGGATGTAAGATACATTAACGAACCTATCATACCTCTATAGTTTCTAACATCAACACTTTTACCCGAAGGATCAGTGTGGATCTTAGTTCCTGGTGCCATCGGGGTTCCAATTGGTTTACAATTTTCCATTTTGTACTTCCGAAGAATATCCAAAATGTACTTAGATTGATTTATGAAAATACCCGTAGAAAACTGTTTAACTTGTAATCCGAGAAAGAAATTCATCTCTCCCATCATACTCATTTGAAAACGTGACACCATGAGGTTAGAAAAGTTTTTGCAATATTTTGGATTAGTAGAACCAAATATTATATCATCAACATATATCTGAATAAGAATAATATCAGCTTTTTCTTTCTTGATGAATAAAGTGGTATCAATCTTACCTTTGGAGAAACCAGACTTGACCAAGAATTTGGATAAGACGTCATACCATGCTCGAGGGGCTTGTTTTAATCCATAAAGGGCTTTGTCCAAGATGTAGAAATGATCTGGCTTATCTGGATTGACGAACCCTTCTGGTTGAGACACGTACACTTCCTCTTTAAGAATGTCATTCAGAAAAGCTGTTTTCACATCCATCTGAAAGACTGTGAAGTTTTTATGAGCTGCGTAGGCAAGAAACATTCTGATTGCCTCTATACGCGCTACTGGAGCATACGTCTCATCATAGTCGATGCCTTCCTCTTGCCGGTAGCCTTTGGCAACAAGTCTAGCTTTGTTTCTTATAACAATACCATCCTCATCCTTTTTATTCTTGAATACCCATTTAGTTCCTATCATGGTCTTTCCTTCTGGCTTAGGAACTAATCTCCAAACCTTTAGGGCTTCAAACTGATTGATCTCTTCTTGCATAGTAGATACCCAGTCCGAATCAGCAAGAGCCTCAGATACTCGTGTTGGCTCAATCTTGCTGAGGAACGAGTCATGCATACATTGGTTAAGAGTCGCTGACCTAGTCTGTACAGGCTTGTTGAGATCTCCAATTACTTGATGTAATGGATGCTCTTTGGTCCAGCGATGCTCATGCGGAAGTGGAGTAGATATTGATTGAATTTGATCATCATCTAGAAATCCACTTTCAGAATCTTCTGTTTGAATAACAGGTGGAGGATTCTCAGTTGAAGTTTCATGTGCAGAAGTATCAGTTGGAACAGCAGAATAAGGCTGTTGAGTTGACAGTGTATTACACCCAACTGAAACTATTACTTCTGGCTCAACATTTGCTTGTACATCTTCAACTGTAGGAGTAACAGTAGGAATGTGAGTTTCTGACTGAACGGGGGATTCTTGTTCAATTATGACTTCTGAAGTGACTGGATGATTGCAACTTGTGTCTTCAGACCTGTCAGTCACAGCAGATTTAGATACATTAGAACCTAGAAACTCATCATAAAAGAATTCAAATAACAAATCTAAATCAGTTAAATGTGAAGTAGAAGTAGAAGCAGAAGCGTTATTCGAATTTGTCGCTGTAGAAACAGGTTCTGGACTGATCTGCCCAGAAGCTAATACTCCAGTAATAACGGGTTCTGAACTGATTTGATCATAAGCCATATCTTCATCAAATGTGACATTAACTCTCTCAACAACTGATTTTGACTTCTTCAGATAAACACGATATGCTGCAGATGTTGAAGAATAACCGATAAAGATGCCTTTGTCCGCCTTAGCACTGAATTTATTCAGACTCGTTCTGTCATTAAGCACAAAACATTTACACCCAAATACGTGAAAATATTTGATAGTTGGTGTTCTGTTGTTGATCAACTCATATGGAGTCTTTTGAAACCGACGGTGTATCATGGAACGATTTTGAGTATGGCATGCAGTCGACACAGCTTCTGCCGACAAGAATAGAGGTAAGTCCGATTGGCTAAGCATAGTCTGAGCGGCCTTGACTAGCGTTCGATTTCGCCTTTCGACTACTCCATTTTGTTCAGGCGTTCTAGCAGCAGAATACTGATATGAAATCCCAACTGATTCGAGATATTCATCAACAATCTTGTTCTTGAATTCTGTGCCATTATCAGTACGAAGAAACTTGACTGGTCGCTGCATTTTCACCTGGGTCGTCTTTAAGAAAGTAATGAGAACTTCCGGTGTCTCATCTTTTGAACGAAGAAATTTGACCCACGTGTATCTTGAATAATCATCCACAATAACCAGCACGTATTTCTTTCCTCCCAAACTCTGAGTTCTCATTGGACCACATAAATCCATGTGTAACAGTTCTAACGGTGAACTAGTGCTTGGTTCAGGCTTCGGTTTATGTGCGGCTCTCTTCATCTTACCCTTCTCACATGCAGCACATAAGTGTTCTCGTTCATATTTCAGCTCAGGAAGACCTCTGACCAATTTCCCACGAACCAGCTTGTTGATGTAACGAAAGTTTAGATGAGATAAACGTCTATGCCAGAGCCAATTTTGTTGCGTTGAAGCTTTTGACAATAAGCATACTTGACTGTCAATCTGAACTTTTGAAAGATTGATGGTGTAAGGTTTGTCTTTCGATTTCCAGATAAGAGTTCTGTTCCATCTTCAGTGCGAACTGAGCAACTCTTAGACTTGAAGTTGACCTCTAACCCTTTATCGCAGAATTGACCTATGCTAAATAAGTTGTGCCCCAAGCCTTCAACATAACTCACCTTACTTATCGTTATGTTGTCTTGAATGACGTCACCATATCCTAAGATTGGTGAAAGCTGATCGTTTCCAAATCTGACATTTCCACTGAATTTCTCTGTATAGTTAGACAATAAAGCTTTTTGCCCAGTCATATGCTTGGAACATCCACTATCCAAGTACCACATATGCCGGGTCTGCAAGAGAAATCAGGCAACAATAGATTAGGTACCCATTTAAAAACGGGTCCTAACAGTTTAGCACAAGATTTTGGTATCCATTTAAATATGGATCCTCCTTTTCTTTGAAAAACATTTAATCTCGAAGAATTAACATGATAAGATCCATACCAATCAGAAGAATTATGAGAATAAGCAAAATCATTTCTCTGATAAGGATAAGATGTAGTAGTAATAGGAGACAATTGAATCAATTGCTTTATTGAATATCTCTTGTAAGAAGTTACAAGGTTTTGATTATTAGAAGCAATTTGATCAATCACATCAGTATCACTACTCACTGATCTATTACAAGTATTTTCAGAAACTGATTCCACTATCTCATCCTCCTTCCGTTTTGGTCTCCATTCGGATTGAGCTTGCAACCTTTTCTTCCTTAAATCTGAAACATAAGATATAGATTTATTAGGAAAAGCAGATTTCCGAGACTAAATATTCTTTCGTGTACCAGTGTATTTCTGTTTCTGTAATCTCTGTTTCTTATGTTTCTTACCTTGAGCATAGTAACCAGCAGTTACAGAAACTGATTCACCAACCTTAGTTGATGATTCAACAATATGAACATCACTTGGTAACACTCTTTTATTTTTAAGACAAGTAGAATGATCAGGAAGTGTAGAATTGACATCAAACATATCAAATTCTTCCATGCACCCATCATCAGAATTTAGAAAATCATTTGCAGACTCAAATAAGTCATCAGAATTATCAGATGAAGATTGAGATGCCTTAGAAACTGTAGAACACTTTGTAGATTTAGTTTGAAAAACAGTGTTCTTTATAACTGTAGAAAATATATTTTGTTGTATATCAGCCAAAAGTTTTTCATCAGATAAAACATTTTCAAGCTCGACTATTTTGCTTTCAAGAATAGATGTAGGAACATAAACCTTTGCAATCACAGGTTTTGCCTTCATCTCAGAAGCGGAATAACTAACAAAATAGTCAGTTGAAAGAACTTTTGGTGTTTTTGAAAGATAACTATCATTTAACTTTTCATAGTTAAACTGTAGTTGCATTTTCTTTTTATTCTTTCTATTTTCAGTTTCTTGGTCCTCAACTTCTTCTGACAATTTGGTAACAAATTTGGGTTTTAAATGAGTATGTTTATCAGCACAAGCAAGAAAATCATAGTTATAAAGTGCCGGTTGTTTTCTGATAGCTTTCTTAAGATAATGGGGGTTTTCAAAACCAAGTCCCCATTTCTCTTTGACATCAGCCTCTTCATTAGGTGCATTGAGAAAAATGGTTTGATCTGTTTGACCTCTCGCATAAAGTTTTGCTTCCAGACCATTTACCTTCTTATTCAAATTCTTATTTTCAACCTGCAATTTATAAACAGTTAGTGCAGATTCATTTTTCTCAAACTCATATTTAGACACTTTACCTTCAAACTCAGAAATCCTCTTTTCAAAACAATCTACTTTAGATTTAGAATCAAAATCAGACTTGCGTAAAGAATCAATCAGATCTTTGTTTGAAATAACAGACGTATTAAGCTCAAAGATCTTCTTGTTCTTTTTAGCAACTTTTTCTTTTTCCTTTTTCAGATTATTTTGTAAATTTTGTAGCTCAACCACCATGGTTTCCATTTTGGTAATAAAATCTTTTTCAGATAATTTTAATACCTCATTAACTGCCTCATCATCTGACTCGTCATCCTTTACTTCTTTGCCCATGAGACAGATATGAACTGTTTCTTCTTTCACTTCTTCTTCTCCTTCTGAGTAATCCAACCAAAACTCATCTTCAGCCATTAGAGCGACACCCGCTTCTTGCTGTCTTGCCAAAAGCAACTTGTTATGATAGTACTGAGAGTTGCGAACTTTCGGCTTTCGACAATCTTTTGCAAAATGACCCATCTTGCCGCAATTGTAGCATTTGATGGAATCTGTTGCTGGCTTCTCGGCAACTGTGTAGTCATTCACGAACTTCTTCTTCTCATCCGGTTTATTCTCCACATATCTATCCTCTTCATACCTTTTTCCTTCCACTTTCTGTCGATGCTCGTGGTTCTTTGAACTAGATGAAGAATACCTTTGAGAATTTGGTCCCGACTTCTTGTAAAATTTCTTCTAGAATGCACGGGTCAGCAATATCATGGCTTGTTTTAGACGCCATCATCACTATCTGTAACTGAATCTGACTCAGAACTGGTAAGAACTATCTTCTTTTTCTTCTCTTTCTTTTCTTTCTTTTCTTTCTTTTCTTTCTTTTCTTTCTTCTTCTCTCCAGCTACTAAGGCAATAGGATCAGGAACTTGTGCTGCCTTCTTCTTCTCAGCTCTTTTCTCTTCAACCTCTTCCTCATTCTGCCTCAAGGTCTCAAATACCTCATGTAGTGGTATTTCATTCAAATCCTTCATCTGTTTCATCCTTCTTGTATGCTTTTTCCATTCCGGACGTAGGATACTCAGAAATTTGACATTGTTTTCCAACTGCTTCTTTTTGACTTTATTCTTTGTCAGCTCATTCAGAAGCAATATAAACCTCTCATATGTATCTTCCAGACTCTCATTCTCCTTAGCTTTGAATTCCTCATAACTATTGATGCAGTTTGCCACTTTCATCTGATTTCCGACCTTTGATCCCATCATCATCTTTTGCAACTGATCCCACATCTTCTTAGCATTGGCTTTATAACTGTCAATCTTGATGTAGATCTCATTCGGAATGCTTTGAAGAAGTAATGATCTTGCTTGTTTATCTGCTTTGTATCGGCTTTTCTGTTGTTCAGAATATTGAGAAATATCCACTGTCACTGTTTTCATCTTTTTCTCTCTTTCCTCAGTCCCATCTTCACTATCAGAAGAATCAACATCAGGTACTTGAACTGTTATTGGAGCCATTGGACCTTCGGTGATAGACAGAAGAATATTCTCTCCATTTGAATGCCGATCTATGAAATCCAAGAATCTTTCCTTCCATTGTTCATACTCGCCTTTGAATAGAACTGGAGGCTTAACATCAGTAATCGAAAGTGCATCTTTGGATGTCATCTTGTTTAAACCTGTTTGAAAAATATATGCAATAAGAAACTAGAAACTGATCGTTAGTCCAAATGAAACAATCAAGAAAATACAGAAAACTTGAAATATAAAATCAGAAATTTTTATGACAATCAGAAATATGTCCCCCTTCGCAGACTTAGCACGGGGGTCCCGCTAAGTATGAAACGCAAACCATATTACACTTTTGAAAATTTATCAGAAAAAAAAGTTCTAAGTATGAAACGCAAACCACACTTTGCGTTTGTAACATGGAACGCAAACCCTAACTTTGCGTTTGCAGTGTGGAACGCAAACCACACTTTTCGGTTCAAGAAGGAAACGCAAACCACACTTTGCGTTTGTAACATGGAACGCAAACCCTAACTTTGCGTTTGCAGTGTGGAACGCAAACCACACTTTGCGGTTCAAGAAGGAAACGCAAACCACTACTTCTCTGATCAACCAATCACTTTGCGTTTCTAGATATACTTCTTCTTTTCGTTTGTCATGAACTTTGCGTGTCAACGGTACATAAACAGTAAACTTTGCGTTTCACATTACAAACGTGCTTCTCGGTTGTTGATGAAAACGTAAATATCACTTTGCGTGTCTCGTTGAATACACCCGCAACCTTTGAATGACCCGCAAACCTCTGAAGAACTTACTCAAATCTTGATGAATGACCCGCAAACCTGTTTGAATGAAACGCAAACTTGAAGAACACCCGCAAACCTCTAAAACCAAACAAAATCTCATCTAGACCTAGAATTTCAACACTAAACTACAACAATTTGATCACCTAATCATTACGAACACAATACAAACAACAAATTTCGATCTAAAAACACACAACTATAGAAATCGATGTGAATACAGTGCGTGACAACTCGTGAACTCAAACTTCTTCAAAATCAAAATTACAAATCAATTACAGTGCAATACAAGAAATAAACTATACAGACTCGATCGAAAGCACTTAGTAAACAAAACCTAATCGAATTCAGCACCTAATTTGCACTAAAACTCGAAATTCGATTCTTGCTCAAGAACACAGATACAAACTTTTGAATTTTCTTGATTTTTCAATTTGAATCTGCTCTGATACCAATTGTGTGTCCCTGAATCTAGTTTTTAAACAAGATTAATCAAACAAGATACAAATACGAATCAATTACATGTTTGATTTCACTTTCAATCTCAAGATTACACTTTCTCTCTCTACAATCTCTCTCTAACGAACTCTCTTTCTCTCTGATATTTCTCTCTCTAAAAATACAACTGAATAATGCTTCAATTAAGTTCTCTCCTAATTACAAAGAAAAGAAAACTATTTATACCTATAACTAATCACAACAAGGAAACAAACAAATACAATACATTGACTTTTATTACAAAAGACTTTGACTTTGATGAAATTTGACTTTCTCAACTTTGACTTCTTGAACTTTGACCTTCAGTCTTCTTGATCTTGTATCCAACAGATTTATGCTCTAACAAAGTCTCATGTGCTTTAACATGGTAAACGGTCCGAGGAAATGGGGCCTCAGCTTCCCGTGTTTTCCAAGCCGAATGATTCCCTTCCAAGGGGACACCTTTAACACCACTCGATCCCTACTTGGAATTCCATCGGTCATCTCTTCTTATTGACATAACTCTTTTGTCGATCTTGCACCGCTTTTAACCGCTCTCGGATGCCTTTAACTTTGTCGATCGTCTCTTGCACAATTTCGGGACCGACAAAATGTTTCTCTCCCACTTCTAGCCAACATACGGGGGTTATACACTTCCGCCCATACAAGGCCTCAAACGTCACCATCCCGATACTAGAGTGGTTGCTATTGTTGTAGGCAAACTCCACCGAGGGTAGGTGAGCGTCCCTACTACCACCAAAGTCGGTCACACATGATCTCAACATATCTTCCAACATCTGAATTGTTCGTTCGCTCTGACCACCAGATTAGGGGTGACATGTCGTACTCAACTTCACTCTTGTACACAATTCCTTTTGTAAGTTGTCCCAAATTTTTTTAGTCAAGCGGCTATCACGATCCGATACAATTGACAAGGGAACCTCGTGCCTAGAAATCACTTCATCGATAGACAATTTTACCAACTTGTCCATTGGTAAGGTTTCACGCATGGCTAGGAAGTGGACACTCTTGGTCAAACGATCAACTACTACCCAAATGGTGTCGTGACCTCTTATGGTTTTTGGCAACTTGGTCACAATTTCCATTGTGATGTAATCCCACTTCCATTCGGGAATTTCTAGAGATTGGAGGCTATAATACGGTCGTTGGTGCTCGGCTTTCACTTAAAGGCACTTCACACACCACTCCACATAGTTCGCCATGTCTAACTTCATGACTGACCACCAATCATCTAGCTTTAAGTTCCTCTACATCTTTGTACTTCCGAGGGGCATGAAGTATTTGGACTCGAGCCCATCTTCTATGAGAAAATTTCGGTTATCTCTACTCTTGGGCACCCAAACACACCCCTTGAACAACTTCACTCCACGGCCATTCTCCTTCAAGAGTAAACGTTGTTTTTTCATTATTTATTCTTTAAGATTCTCCTTCAACAATGCTTTAGCTTGCGATGCTTTGATCTTTTCGATAGGGCTTGACACTAGCTCGATCCTCGAAAGGGTGGCCTAGATGCTCCCACTTTAGTCCTTCCAACTCAATGCATCCGCTACCACATTTGCTTTACCCGGGTGGTAATGCAACTCACAGTCATAATCCTTGAGCAGCTCGAGCCACCTTCTTTGTTTCATATTCAACTCCTTCTGATCAAAGACGTACTTCAAGATCTTATGATCGGTGTAGAGCGTACACTTTATGTAACACCTCGAAAAATGGAGATAAATTTAAACCTGAATAATAATGTAACAATGACATTCGTATGAAAGGAATCACCCAAAATGGGGAAATGGTAAGAGCGTTTACAATTCTATGATTGGAAATTAAAGTTGATAAGACACTCATCTAAACCATCTACATCTAGATTATAACACTTGTCAACTCAATCTCCCAAAACTATCTATCCGGTTCTGTACGCCAAAACTTCAAAAATTGTTATCTCCAAAAGTCACCGCTACCGGCCCAACACTCGTCCCTCAATTCTTTGGAACCCCACTGCTAACAAGATCTGATATACATATCATTTAAGAAAAAATGTTAGGCTTTACGCCTAGTGAGAACAAACATTTTGTTATTTAAAGAATCATAAAACGACAATAAATATTTTCCATGAATTGTGAAATAAGTTTACTTCCATATAAACCACATATGAACCATACGGTCCAAAAATCATCTTACGATGATGGGGGAGACCCGATTTCCAAGGATTGTAGCACAACACAAAAGTAAGCTACTTTACAAGTTACTGAGCTCATACTAGGATTAATGGCCACGAGCTTCGCCGGTTCGTACTTAGATGTGGGGGGGGGGGGGCATACGATGACCCTAGTCATAACTCATTCACTAGGATTACATCTATAGTCCATGGATAGTATCCGGTCTCACATAAGTATACCAAGTTGACTTCCGAAGAACCAATGTCTCAACTAGTTACAAATTGGAGTTATCCCCAAAATAAGTAGAATCATATACCTATGGATCAAATAGTATCAGTCTAAGGCTTGCCACATTCTCATTGTGACGAAACTGTTAAACCCAGATAACTAGTTGATAAACAATCACACAACACAATAAAGATCAAAAGATAAATAAATCAGAATAACATACCACGATCTCTTGATTAATCAGATAAAACAGGTGTGTGTTCTTGGTACCTTGATGCGTACGAATACAAAGAGAATATACGGCTACCTCTACAATTATTATGAGGATTTTTTTAAAACCTAATAAATAAAACACATTATATATTAAGCGACTAAGGCCTAATGGGCTTGAGGCCCATCAACAAACTAACTATCAAATAAATACAAATTAGACCCCCTTTTTAACTTTAATCTTGAATACAATTTATGATCCAACAATCTCCCCCTTTGGATTCAAGATTAAATTTTTTTTGACAATAATCTTCGGGTCTTCACTTTTCTTGAAACCTTCAGATACAATCTTCATCTTCCTCTTTCTTTTACATAAAGTGTCCTTCTGATGATCATCTTCAATCAGACTGTTAAATGAATAGAATAAGTTCAGACACCTTGACATCTTTGAAACTTCAGTAAAAAATTCTTCTTGTATTCTCCCTTTCTTGATTATTCTCCCCCTTTTTGATGAGTGGTGAGAATCATCATCATCAAAACATAGCAAAACAATCTTCCCCTTTTTGTTAGAAATCAATTAAGCACTGTCTTCATGTATATATCCCTGTGTGGAATTAAGAGCAGTCTTTCCAAATGGAGAAAGTGATTATTTCAATCCTTTCAGATTCAAATAAAATAAATGTGGTAAACCTGAATCAACAAATAACTCAGTTTTGAAATTGTCCTTTTCAAGCAATTCAATCAAGATACACAAAATTTAACAATGGAGTCTAGAGAGAGAGTAGAGAGAGAAAGTGTTCATGTCATAGATCTTACAAAAATAAGTACAATAAACTTACACAAACTAACAAGTCATATCCCTATTTATACCAAGGATATGAACTCATACAAGTAACTAAACAACATATTGACTTAACATACTTTGACTTTGTTGACTTTGCTAAACTTGACTTTTCCTATTAAATATTGGATACAATAATACACTAACAATCTCCCCCTTTGTATTCAAGATTTAATAAAAAATTGACATATGTCTTCAACATTTAATTCTTCAATCTTTAACTCTAACGTCTTTGAACTTTGAAGCTTTAACAGTCTTCAGTCTTTCAATCTTTGAAGAATCTTGAAAAGTCTTTAATACTTTGTAGCTTTGGAAAGTCATCAAGTCTTGAAAACGAAACATTTAAAGTCTTGAAACAATTTGAACTTTGAAATTAACTTTGAAATTCCTTAAACTTCTTTAAAACTTTGAGGAATCTCTGATCTTTGTATCTTCATCTCTTTGATCTCTTGACCGTCTTCGGAAGAATAAACTTTTTCAAATCATCTGATTTGACTTTGAATAATCTCATAATGATTTCTTTTCATCTGGCTTGGACTTTTAGAATTATTTTCAGAATTATCTTTAGAAAGTCTCTTTTCTTCAAAACAACTTTGAAATTTGAATCTTTCAGAAATTTCTTCCACTTTTTGACATATCATCTCTGAAATTGATCTTTGTAGATTTCTCCCCCTTTTTGATGATTGTGAGCACCATATTCATCAAAACATTCTCAATTTCAGCACTTTCTTTGAATCTCCCCCTTTGAGATACATTTGACATTTTCTACCCTTTGATCTGAATAGCTGAATCATGAACTGTATATACCCGAATCTTTTCAAATTCAGATATAATGAACTTGGTAACCCTGATTCAACAAATGAAACAGTTAGGAGTGCCTGTTAGTAACACAAAGTTACTGTGTACAACAAATGTACAATTTAAGGAGCTGGTTTGATGATGACTCCCCAGGACTTCCATTCAATCATTGAAAAACACAAGGTTTATCTATGAATGTTCTGACAGAAAAACAAATTTTCTGTGTGCTCGTGCTTGTGTATGAAAGAATTTAGCACAATAATTGTGTTTCATAAGGTTCAAAATGTGTAAACTGTTGAGACAGCAACAAGTATTACACGGACTCAATGTGCATGAAAGAGGTGCAAAGGTGGGGCAACTTTCCTTTTTTTTCAATATCTAAATCTTCCGAGTGAAGACCAGATAGTAGATGTTCTGCGTCCCCAAAGAAAATGAAACATTTCTTTGTTAAGAAAGAAACGAGTGGCTGGTGGGGTTAATGCAAGAGTTGGCATGGGCTCACTGCCTGTTTCAATGATGGTCACCAAAGAATGTGAACCAATCAGATTTTGTGGCTGCCCGACTCAGAAAGTGTTTGGTGCAGAGTTCTGATATTCTTTTAACTCTGTTCTCATACCCTCTTTCTTTTTATCATTATGCTCACTTCTAACTAAACTCTCATTTCCATTTTACCGCTCCACACAATGAGAAAAACTCAATCGGATGAGTTATCTCCCCCACTCTTTGATTTTGACCCCTCACCCCTCAATCACTCTAGGATTACTTCCTGGGTAGGGAACACAGGTGTACGTGAATCCATGGAAGTTCTATTTAAGTTTTCACACTTATCCCATGTAAGTCCTATAAAGAATGGTTGCTCAACAGTTTAACTTGAACAGTTAAGCACAGATAAGATAACACTGTCAAAATATATGCTCATGAGATTTGAGCAATTGAACAATGAAGATCTCTCAAAACAAGAATATTGAATGAATGAAATGAAATCAAGAAAGTTGGTTTGAGAATCTGACAATGTATCAATCAGATCAAATGAAATGGTTAGTGTATCAAAGAATTGGATAATTTGTTTATATGAACAAATATAAACAATGTAGCAATGAAATCACAAATTTGAAATGATGAATGATGCTCAACAACATTTGAAAGCAAACGAGGGTATTACCATCGAAAAATTTGGTCGTTATGAGACATGGTAATAACAAATTTAAATGAAGTACTGAACCGATGTGTATGAATACTTTACAGTATAAAGACAAGATAATATGCAAGTATTGATATTTGGAAACACACGGTCAGTTAAACATTAAAGCTCAAAAATGAAAAACATTTAAAATCACACTTCTAAATTCATAAAATCTTTTGAGAACCAGAAGTGGTTTGAACATTTCAGAAATTGTTTTTCATGCTTGAAAGTTGTTCTTCTTTCAAATAATCAGAGATCTAGGATTAGAAGATACTTACATTTAAGCTCCCCCTCAATTCATTATAGAATGATTTAGGTCAGATAAGCCCCCCCTGGATATTTTGCATAATATCCTTATCTGAACATTGAAGAACGGGTCCTGATCTGTCATGTGATCAGAAGCCACAGTCCTTTACATTAAAGTTCGGGTTCTAAACTGAAGTGTTTAGAAGCCATTGTTCTTTGACTTTAAAGTCCGAGTCCTGAGTTGATTTACTCAGAAGTCAACCATCTTTACATTAAAGTCCATGTCTTAAGTTGTAGTACTTAGAAGTCAAACATCTTGCTCCCCCTATACCTGTGGTACCTGTGAAACACATTTAACAGGCTTTGGTACCCACTGGTATTTGGGTCCTGATATGTTATATTTAGAAATCCACCTCTCATTAGATTTATATCTTTTAAAATCCGAAATCTGAGAAGTAATTCTGTAAGATCCGTACCAGTTATGAGCAGATTCTTGTTGGACGAAATCATTCTCTCCACAGTAAGAACAACAGATTTTCCTTTGAGCAATCCTGATCAAATGATTAGTCGAGTAATATATATCATAATTATCAAAAGATTTACCTTTATGTTTACTGTTCTTTTTGGCATTGGTTGTGGATTTGAATGATCTGTCATTTTTCTTCTCTTCATCAGGAGTCTTCAATCGCCAGACCATCTGATTTTTCTTCGATTGCTTTCCAAGATATTTTAGATAGAATCTCGCTGGTCCATCAACAGATTTGTCATAAAATAGATTTGATGTTCTAATCTGATTTGATTTGACAATTTTAGATTTGACACTTTTCTTTTTCAAAACATTTTTCTCATGAATAGAACTCGAAGCTGTTTTGAAAGAACAGACTGATTCTGTTGAAAGATCAACAGGTGATTGATTAATCACATCAGCTGTTACTTTATCTGACAATTCAATGTTTGCAGCTTCTAAGTCTTTTATCTTTTTAGTCAATATGTTTCTTTCATCTGAAAGTGTGTCAAACTTCTGTTTCAAATCAGATTTGGCCTTCTGTTCTTTTTGCACATCTGATGATACAACAGAGATTTTGGATAAGAGCTTTGATATCTCAGATTCAAAATGTGAACGTTCTTGCTCAAAATCTGTTTCTAAGTTCTTGGTTTTCTCAGAAATATCTTTGAAAATCCCATTATTTCTCTTTTCGTCATTTTTCTTTTCAAGCTCATAAGATTGCTTCTTTTCTTTGAAAATCTGTCTTTTTTTTTCAAGCAAGTCTTGTAAAGTAGAAATCTGTTTAGGAAATCCAATATTTTTATCTTCAAGAACTTTTCTTTCCTTAGCAAAAGTATCCCGTTCAGTTATCAAAATCTTTTCAAAGTCAGATACTTGCTTGGAAAGTTTTATGCATCTAAGCTCCAAATCCTTTTTCTCTTGGTGAGTTTCTTTGAAAAATCAGAAAGCTTTTGAGCAGAGGAAGTCTCCAGATTTGATTTTTTTTCTCTGCTTGGATACTTTTTATTAATTCTGCATTTTGTGTCTCCAAAGCAGATATTTTATCTTCAAAAGTCGTAAACTTTTGTTGAAGCTCAACTGATTCAGCTTGGAGATCTGATGATTTTCGTTCAGTTGGCTTTTGAGATTTACAATTTTTCTCTCTTTTAACTTTAATTTTTTTCACATGTAACAATTGTATTTTCTTTTAAAGCAATGATGTTCTCTTTCTCTTTAAACTCCTTCTCTCTTGCACTATCAATACCTGCAAAAACAGATTTGACATCATCAGTACATTTTGCACAAACAGGAATTGTATCAGAATTTGACAAATTGGAATTAAAATCCTGAATTTGTTTAAGAAGCTTTGAATTCTGATTTTTCAGCTTGTCTAATTCAGCTTCCATCTTTGGTATTTCCGGCATGTACAAAACAACCATATCTCTTGCAGATAAAACAGTGTTCCCTCTCTCGTCTGTAGTAGGCATCTTGTCAGATTAGCTTGACAATGAAATGATCGTCAAAAATCAGAAAATTATGACCACTAACAAAATATGTCCTCCTCCGCAGACTTAGCACGGTGGGTTCCGCTATACGCGCAGACTAAGTGAACTCGCAAAGTACTAAAACTCGCTAGTCACTATTCACTGAGAAATGCGCTAGACGTTATGTGCGCGTTTGAAAAACTCGCAGGCCACTGTGTGCACGTTTAGAGAATTCGCAAGCCTCTTCTAGCGTGTTTCGCTCAAACTCGCAGCCTTTACTTGTGCGTTTTACCCAAACTCGCAAGCTTTGCTTAGCGCGTTTCTAAAACTCGCAAGCCTCTTTTAGCGCGTTTCGTTCAAACTCGCAAGCTTTGACTTGCGCGTTTATGAAACTCGCTTGCCTCTGTTAGCGCGTTTTCGGCCAAAAATCAAATCCTTTGACTTGCGCGTTTGATGGTGAACTCGTAGGCTTAGCTTGCACGTTCTTCAGACTTGAATCTTGCGCGTTCTTCAGATGAATTTGCGCGTTTGCTAGATCTTGCGCGTTTCGACACTTTCGTTCACAAAATCGATCCAAAATGTTTTAAACCTGCAAATTGATTCTACAAATTGTACCAATATGATCGAAATACATATTAGAACACTTTTCTATCAATTCAAACTAGCTAAAAACATGAAATTACAGTGCATTGATCTAGATACAGTGTTCGACTACAAGTTTTATGAGAAACACAATTTAAACAAATTGATCGATCTAGAATCAAAATTAGCCTATGTAACCTGAACAAGAATTGATTCTAGTGATGATACTTACACAACCAAATCAATTTCTTGATCCAAGTGTACAAAAACAATAAAATTCGTGATCAAACAGTATATTCCAAGAAAACGAGTTCGTGAACATTAAAATCCAAATTTGATGTGATGATCCCTCTGGATTGGTTTGGTTTGCTCTGATACCAATTGAAATTGTCCTTTTCAAGCAATTCAATCAAGATACACAAGATTTAACAATGGAGTCTAGAGAGAGAGTAGAGAGAGAAAGTGTTCATGTCATAGATCTTACAAAAATAATTACAATGAACTTACACAAACTAACAAGTCATATCCCTATTTATACCAAGGATATGAACTCATACAAGTAACTAAACAACATATTGACTTAACATACTTTGACTTTGTTGACTTTGCTAAACTTGACTTTTCCTATTAAATCTTGGATACAATAATACACTAACAAGTTTGGAATGCCTGTCAGTGACACAAAGTCACTGAGTAACACAAAGTTACTATATAAGGAGCTGGTTTTGATGTTGACACCCCAGGACTTCCATTCAATCATTGAATAACACATGGTTATCTATGAACGTTCTGGCAGAAAACAAATTTCTGTGAGCTTGTGCATGTGTATGAAAGGGTTCGAAGGTGGGGCAACTTTCCTTCTTTTTCAATATTAGTATCTTCCAAGTGAAGAACCAATAGCATATGTGTTGCTTCCCCAGAAAATGTGAAACATTCTCTTTTTGAGAAAAGAATGAGTAGCTGGTGGGGTTGTATGCAAGAGATGGCATGTGCTAGGTGCCTTTTTCAATGTCATTCACGAAGAAATGTGAAACAACAGATAATGTGGCTGCCCGACTCAGAAAGAAGTTTGGTGCAGAGTTTGATATTCTTTTACTTTGTTCTCTCACCCTCTTTCTTTTAAACGTTAAATATCACTTCTAACCAATCTCTCTTTTCCATTTTACCTCTTCACACACCAACACTCAATCTTTGACCCCTCTCCCTTAAATCACTCAGGGAATACTTCCTGGGTTGAAAACACTGGTTATCATGAATCCATGGAAGTTCTGTTAAGCTCACACACTGAATCCCATGTATTATCCTAAAAGAACGTGTTGTTCAACAACCTTTTGTACATGTAACCACAAAGGAATACAAATAAACATAAAGAATAAAATTTTGGAGAAGTCAAAAACATTTGTGTTTGACAATGCAATTCTCCCTCTCAAACTAAAAGAGTTTGACAATTAAGCTCCCCCTCAACTTAATAATAATAATAATATTTTTTTATATAAATTGAAAACAAACGAAAAATAAAGCACTGAAGTGCGGTTCTAATCAGATGCGATTAGAAGCCATTGTCACTTGAACAAACCTGCAAATAAAAGAAATAATGGTAATCATTTGTGAAAATGATTCCTCTATTGTTAGAAACAGTTGTAGAATAAAACACAAGATTAAAACTGAGAATACTCCCCCTAGATGCATGAGTAAGGCTAAGAAGACATGTTCAACATACCAAGTTTGCTGATTAGAAAGTGGAACCTCTTTTCATCCAACGGCTTGATGAAAAGATCAGCTAACTGGAAATCAGTATGAACAAAGTGCATTTCGATATCACCTTTTTCTACATGATCTTTGATGAAGTGATAGCGTACATCTATATGCTTGGTCTTCGAATGCTGAACCGGGTTAGCAGTTATGGCGATTGCGCTCTTGGAATCAAAATAAATAGGGATGCGCTTGTAGTTGTACCCAAAGTCCCTTAACTGTGTCTTCATGCAGAGGACTTGTGAACAGCAGCTAGCAGCAGCTACATATTCAGCCTCAGCAGTGGATGTTGAAACACAGTTTTGCTTCTTTGAGGTCCAACTCACAAGTTTGTCACCTATAAATTGACATGATCTAGAGGTGCTTTTCCGGTCTAGCTTACATCCTGCATGATCAGCATCTGTAAAGGCAGTTAGATCAAAACGAGAATCCTTTGGATACCAAAGGCCTAAATTAGGAGTGCCTTTGAGATATCTAAGAATTTACTTAACAGCATTAAAGTGCGACCCTTTAGGATTAGACTGATATCTCGCACAAAAACATGTCGCAAACATTATATCTGGGCGACTGACAGTCAGATAAAGTAAAGAACCAATCATGCTACGATACACCTTTTGATCAACAAGTTTACCAGAGGGATCTGTATCTAAGAGTGTACCAGTAGCCATTGGTGTTTTCATGACTGAACTATCTGACATATTGAACTTTCTTAGCATGTCTTTTATATATTTGGCTTGATTAATGAAAATGCCTTCGGGTAATTGCTTTACTTGTAAACCAAGAAAAAAGTTTAACTCACCCATCATCGACATTTCAAACTTTGTTTCCATGATTTTAGAAAAGTTTTTGCAAAATTTCTGATTTGTCGGCCCAAATATTATGTCGTCAACATAAATCTGAATGAGAATCAAGTCCTCACCTTGCCTTTTGAGAAATAAGGTGGTGTCAACTGTACCTTTCTTGAAACCAGAAGCTAGGAGAAATTTAGTTAGAGTTTCATACCAGGCTCTTGGTGCTTGTTTAAGACCATACAATGCTTTGTCTAGCACGTAGACATGATCAGGGTGATGAGGATCAATGAAACCTTCAGGTTGTGCCACGTAGACCTCCTCATGCAGAACGTCATTTAGGAAAGTTGGCTTTACGTCCATTTGATAGACTGTAAAGTTTTTGTGCGCTGCATATGCTAAGAAGATTCTGATGGCTTCGATCCTTGCGACAAGGGCAAATGTTTCATCATAGTCAATGCCCTCTTGTTGACAGTACCCTTTTGCAACCAATCGAGCTTTGTTTATCACAACTACTCCAACCTCCTCTTTCTTGTTTTCGAATACCCACTTTGTTCCAATAACTGTTTTATCTTTAGGTAGTGGCATCAAGCGCCATACCTTGTTCCGTTCGAATTGCAGAAGCTCGTCTTGCATAGCAGAAATCCAGAAGGGATCACGTAGAGCATCTGATGCTTTCTTTGGTTCTAGGGAACTAAGGAAGCTTGAAAACATGCAGAAATTAGCTGATGCGGATGTCAGGATCGTAACTCAATCAATCAAATCACAAGTTTATATTGATTCAACTTGATGATTACACACAAAACCTCAATCTGTTGAACAGGCTCAACAAACGTTCTATACTTCTCTATAGAAAGGATTCTATTTATCTTGAGGTTAATTCTCTCTAAAAAAACATATTGAAACCATCTATCAAATACTTCTATACTATATATACAAGACTGATTATAAGATAATTATCAAAATAAAATTGAACTTCAGTCCATAATTATCTCCTTTACTTTAGCTTCAATCTATACAGCTGTCTTCATTCCCATACGGAGTCTTCATCTCATAAGCAGCACTATCTTCATGAGCAATATTAATTCTGAACTAGCAGTATTAATCTCAGCAAGTAGTATTAATTTTGTCTCAGCAGTATTAACTCCTTCAAGCAGTAGTAATTGTGATATGGCAGTACTAACTTCCTCAGGCAGTAGTAATATTCATGTCTAGCAGTATTAATCATCCTTAGCACATTTCAGACCCAACAATCTCCCCCTAACTTAACTTTTCAAATTGAGAAGTTAAGTTCTTCAAAAACTGGTCTTCATGATGCTTTCAAAACCTATGTTTACACCCCTAGATTAGGATCCAAACCGAAGCTTTGATTGATGATCCTGCTAACCACAATCCTTGCCATTTCTGAGCCTTGAGGACTGATTAGTTTGGCTTTCAGCATCCCCTGTAGCTTGGCTAGGCTATGGTCATATATCTTATCCACCAGATAATAATCATGAAAGCTTTTATCTATGGTCAAGATATACACCCACACCTTTCAATAAGCATCCAGTTGTCCACAGACTTGAAGACATCTTTGATGACATGCTTGACAAGATCTGGACTGAACATCATGCATAAATACTCCATTGCTAGTTTCTTGATGTTCATCCCTGGAGTGTTCATCACATCCCCATACAGATTCATTCCCACTTTAAACATTTCTTCCAAGTCTGACCTTGAACAACATCTGACTATCTTCCCCTAAGTAGAATATACTTCAAAATGATCACCAATTCTTTTGATTCTGAAATATTCTTTGCCTTGATCTTCAAGAATATCCCAATGGACGATTTCAGGGGCTTAGACTCAAATGGGATCTGCCTTCACTGGATCATTATCTGTTACAGTCATGTAAAGTTCAAAAAGCACATTAGATTGACTTGGTTGTTGTGCACTTTGACTTGATTGCTCAGCTTGACTTGTAACAGCTGGTTCTGTATATTTCTCAGCTTCTGCAACCCTTGGCTTCTTAGACAGTTTCTTGGAAGCTATAGTTTTCACTCTCTTGGCAGATTTGACATCCACAACAACATGATCTTCCTTCTTTTCTTCAGCCTTTTCTTTTGAAGGAGTGGTTTCCTCACTCTCAGGGAAGGGTTGTTCGATATTGAGATCATGTCTCTCTTTCATTTGTCTTTCAAACTCAACTCTTTGAGTGAAGTCCCCTTGAAGCTTTGCCATTTCCCTTTTATATAGCTCTTCAACTCTGCTGTATAACATGTTAGCAAACATCTCTTCTTTTACACCAATTGAGCCTTTCAGAAAGTTTATCATTTTTCTTTTTTCTTGATTGGCCAAATAGGTCTTAGAAGGTTGTCTTTTCTGAATCTTTGTTGGCAGTCTGTGCTTGGATGCTTTCACTGTACTTTTCTTGGCCTCAGCTGCAGCTTTCAAGCTCTTTTGATATTCCTCATTCAGCTTAGTGGACAGATCTAGAGCAATCTGCCTATCTTTGGTCTTCTGAGTTTCTTCTTCTTGTTGTAGCTCAGCCTGCAGCTTCTTAGCTAGTTCCTCATCTAGTTCAATCTGTTTTAGCTTCTTTGGTGGCTTTGCAGATTCATCCACCTTTGCCTTTCCTTTCCTCTTCAGTTCAGCCTTACTGATTTCTTTCCTTTTTAGCTCAGGGCCTCCCTCTTTGATTTCCACTCCCTTGGCCTTTTGAGTGGCTTTGGTAGTGTCTGTTTTGGCCTTTAAAAGGGTTTCTGCTATCTCTATTTCTTCAACAGAAAGCCCTGTTACTGTTGTTGCCTTTGTTACTGCTGCTAAGCCAATTGATGCTGCTTTCTTGAACGTTTCTACTGCTGGCTCTGTTTCTACTTCTTTACTAGTTTCTGCTTCTTTGCCCTTGTCCCCCTCAAAAGTAGACTTCATCCCATCAGGTCTTTGTTTGTCAGATCCAGTTCTTGATCACTATCCCTCTCTCATCCTTCTTGTTTCTGAAAATCCATTTTGTCCCTATAGCTCTGTGTCCTTTAGGCAGTTCTACTAAATCCCATACATTTTGCAGTACAAACTGCAGCAGCTCCTCTTGCATTGCTTCTATCCAGCTTGGATCTTTCATTGCATCATGTGCCTTTCTGGGCTCAACCTGAGATAGAAATCAAGATAGTAAGCCTGATTGTATGTCTTTTAATCCTCCTAACTTACTCTGATTCATTGTGATGATTGGAGAATTGATGTCTCCAATCACCAACTAAGGAGGATGATCTTTATGCACTTTTGTTTGATGAATAGTCTCTTCATTAATCTCTGCATCCAGATTAGAGTCATTCTTTTCAGGAGATCTGCCACCAAACACTGAGGAGTTCTCATCATCAGTATCATCTTCTGCCAATGCAGGCATCTCAAGTTCTAGATGTTCTGAATTCAAAAGCTTATCCTCCTTTTCACCTCTCTCCTCTTCATTCTGAGCAGTTTCAGTATCCTTTGAATCTGAAGCATCTTTCTTCTCTTGAACACAGAGTTCAAAAGGATCTGCTGTAGAGATTGGGAACAACACAAACTCTTGTCTTTTGTCTTGTACTGATTCTGTCCCTGTTCCTGCATTATTCTCATAACTGAAACCCAAAGAATTAGTTAGTGAATCAATGTCAAAAAGCCAATCATGGCCTGTACCAAGTTTATTTGGTGTGCTCTCATTGCATTTGACATTGTCACTTTCCTCAATTATTCTAGAAGAGGTATTAAATACTCTGTAAGCCTTACTTTGTTATGAGTAACCAACCAGAAATCCATCATCTGCTTTGCTATCAAACTTGCCTAAGTGAGTTTTGGTATTAAGAATTGTGCAAGGACACCCAAATGGTTTGAAAAATCCAATAAAAGGTTTCTTCTTGTTAAAAAATTCATATGGTGTCTTGCCTTGAGATTGAACTATTAGAACTTTGTTTTGAACATATCAAGCAGTATTAACTGCTTATGCCCAAAATGTAACTGGCAGTTTTGAATCTGCCAACAGGGATCTTGCAGCTTCAATCAGTGTCCTATTTCTCCTCTCAGCAACTCCATTCTGTTGAGGGGTCCTAGGAGCACTGTATTGTCTCTCAATACCTTTTCCTCACAGAAGTTGTTTAGATCATGGTTTTTAAATTCAGTTCCATTATCAGACCTGATGATTTTAACTCTTTGATTTGTTTGGTTTTCAACTCTGAGAATAAAGGATTTGATCAGTCCATTTGTCTCATCTTTTGTCCTCAGAAAATAGACCCAAGTGAATCTAGAGAAATCATCAACAATAACTAAGCAGTAAGATTTCTTGCCAATACTCATCACATTAGTAGGACCAAACAGATCCATATGCAATAATTGGAGAGGTGTAGAGATTGTATTTATCTCTTTGGACTTATGAGACGATTTGTGTTGTTAGACTTTAAGACAAGCAATACAGTGATTATCACATGAAAATACCTTTTGTGGAAAACCTCTTACAAGGTTGTTTTTCACAAGTTTATTCATTGTTTTAAAGTTCATGTGACACATCCTTCTGTGCCAAAGAGATGATTCATCAACAGAAGCTTTTGAAAATAGACAATTAAATGATGAATCATTAGATACATTCTCTAAATCCAAGCAATAAACATTGTCCTTTCTTGGTGTTCTCAGTAGTATCATACTTTCATCAACTACCTTGAACCCTTTAGCAAGGATAATACATTCAATATCATTAAACAATATACTATGTTTCTTGTCACAAACCTGTGATACACTTAACAGGTTGTATCTCAATTGCTCAACATAGTAGACATCCTCAAATGTCATCTTACCCTTTGATACAATACCTTTTCCACTAATCTTTCCTCCAAATGGATTATCACCAAATGCAACATGTCCTCCATCAATTCTTTTGAAGTTTTGTAGGTAGGACTTGTTGCCTGTCATGTGCCTAGAGCAACCACTATCAACATGCCAAATGCTCTTCCCTTTTAGCTGTTGGTTGCCCTGCACATAAAGTAGAATAGTTAGTTTTTAATAGGAACCCAAGCCAAAGTGGTCTTGGGTTTCCCATTCTCATCAACATATTCACAATCAGTTTTGATGAGCTTTTCAGACTGGGGAATCTTATGGATTGAATACTTTGTATCAATAATGGGTCTGTTACTGGAAGCAGTACTAACTTCATTGGCAGTACTAACTTTGTAAGCAGTACTAACATCATTAGCAGTACTAATTGGGTTAGCAGTACTATTGCTTACAGCAGCATTATTTCTGTCAGCAGTACTATTTGAAGTAGCAGTACTAACAACTTTCTTTATTTTTGGAACCCATACCTGGACAAAGTTGTTTGCTTTCTTCTTCATTAAGTTACTCCTTGACTTATTTGGAGTATTTTTCTTTGATTTTGCAAACTTGTTTTGAGCATGAGATTTTATAGGTGCTCTTTTTACATATTCAGTCATATGATTCCTTCTTTGATTCCTATAACCAACAGGATTTTGTATAACAGGATTTTGAAAATTTATCCTTTGGTTCATAGGATTGAAATAACAGTATTTGGCAATATGATTAAGCTTTCCACAAATAAAACAAGGTTTTGGTTTATTGATTTTACTCAAATCAACCCCTTGTTTTTGTGCCCACTGATTATTCCAGTTTCTTTGATTACCCCTTCTTTTATCATGTTTTTGGGGCTGATGCTGTTTACATGTACAGGGATTCACAACTGTAGTATGCATATAGTGGACTCCCTGTACCTTTCCCTTTTCTCTCTTTGAGCTATCCACCTTTTCACTCTTGATGAATGGTTTACCCCCCCCCTTCATTGGTAAGAATATGATTTTCTACAGGAATCTCTTCTGCATTCTTACTCTCATAATTCTCTTCCTCATTCTCTTCTTCAACCACCACACTATCTATAGGATCCACTTCTGTTGCTCTTATAGGTAAGTCCTCCTTATTTTGGTTTTCTAAGAGATCTGAAGAGGGAGGGATGTAATTATTGTTATAAGGTGGAGGTGTTGCATTGTATCCTATACCACTCTTGATCTTATCATGTTCTTGAGCTTTAAGCAAAGAGTCCATTGCTTTGGAAGCATAAGAAAACTTCTCAATGTCAAGCTTAGCTTTCTCATACTCACTATTTATCTTCTTACACTCCTCTTTAGACTTTTCTATTTGAATCTCTAATTGATTTTTCTCCCACTTCTAGTAATTTGTGTCATAGTAGTGTTGAAGTTCATTGGCCTTGTAAGCCTTGATTTGATCTTCAAACTTCTCAACAATCACTTTATACTCTCTTATATCTCTCTCTCTAACCTTTTAAGATCGTCACACATGCTTTGGTTATGATCCCTGTACTTTTGTACAGTCTGAAAACACTCTTTAGTGCACAGTTTAGTTTTTACCTCTGTTGGAATATCTGTACTTGAAGATTCTGAGACTTCTGCCATTAGGGCTTGATTCTGAATAGCTTCTTCTGCTTGATCACTCCAATCAAATCCCATTTCTTCTTGAGAAACAAGAGCTTGAGTGGAGTTTCTGTTGTTTTGGAAGCTTGAGGAATGTGCTTGCTGATGGTTGTTGCCATGTTGTTGAGGAATTCCTCCTATGCATTCTTTTGCAAAGTGTCCCATTTTGTGACACTTGTAGCACTCCACCTTTGACTTGTCAAAACCAGCACCATCTTCTCTCCTCTGAGAAAAGTTGTTCCTTCCAGTCCTCTTTATGAATCTCTTGACCCTCATAGTTAGCATGGCCATCTGCCACTTTATATCCATCTCCTCAAGGTCATCTGCATTAATTTGTTCAAGATCATCATTAATTAAACCAGAATTAGCATGACTAGCAAGAAAAGCTTCTAATACAGAGTCATTAGATACATCCTACTTAGGTACATAAGCAGTACTAACTGATTCTATATTAGCAGCAGAATCAGTAGAAGAAGAAGATGATAAAAGAGCAGCATTTTGAGTGTATCCAGATGGTCTCTTCTTGGCTTCAACTTCAGCCTCAAACACCATTAAGTCATTATAAAGATCGTCTAGTTCTTTGTCTTCCAGCTTGTCATTCTGTCTGAAGGAGACAGTATACATGGTCCATTCATCTCCAAGGGACCTTATGAACTTTCTGTTTACATCATCTTGATCAATCTACAGTCCAACAGTAGCTAGTTCACCAATCAGCTTGTTAAACCTGTCAAAAGTTTGAGTCATGGACTCATTCTTAGTTGACATGAAGTTTTCATACAGTTGCTTCAATATTTCCTTCTGATTTCTCTTGGTACTTTTGGTACCAGAGAATCTCTTCTAGAACATTCCAAAGCATCTGGGCATCAGTGCAGTTGCATAATTGGTGTTGATACTCATTAGGAATAGCCAAGAGTAGTGTGCTCAAGGCTTTCATCTCTGTCTGCCTTATCTCCCTCTCTCCATCCGTCTTTGGTGGGATTCTTTTTCCGTCTTCACCAATCTTTCCTTCATTAGATGGGCCATTCTCAATGATGTCCCACATGGAGTAATCTGTGAGAAGAATGTATTGCCTGATCCTAGTCTTCCACATGTCAAACTCATTAGATCTGAGCATTGGAACCTTTGAGAGCAGAACGCTATCACTTGAACCGTCCATGATGATTGTTGTTTTTCTGAGTTTAACAAAGCTCTGATACCACTTGTCAGGATCGTAACTCAAACAAGAATTTAATTCACACACACTCAGAATCAATGCTAAAGAAGTTGCGGAAAAACACTTTAACACTAACAATCAATGGAACAGTATATAAAACTCAAATCACAAGTTTATATTGATTCAACTTGATGATTACACACAAAACCTCAATCTGTTGAACAAGCTCAACAGACGTTCTATACTTCTCTATAGAAAGGATTCTATTTATCTCGAGGTTAATTCTCTCTAAAAAAACATATTGAAACCATCTATCAAATACTTCTATACTATATATACAAGACTGATTACAAGATAATTATCAAAATAAAATTGATCTTCAGTCCATAATTATCTTCTTTACTTTAGCTTCAATCTATACAGCTGTCTTCATTCCCATACGGAGTCTTCATCTCATAAGCAGTACTATCTTCATGAGCAGTATTAATTCTGAACTAGCAGTATTAATCTCAGCAAGAAGTATTAATTTTTTCTCAGCAATATTAACTCCTTCAAGCAGTAGTAATTGTGATCTGGCAGTACTAACTTCCTCAGGCAGTAGTAATATTCATGTCTAGCAGTATTAATCATCCTTAGCACATTTCAGACCCAACAGCGGACCTTGCCGTGACACCAGATTGTACGTCACCTATCACATTATGCAGGGGATGATCCTTAGTCTAACGATGTATGCTTGGTAAGGATTCAACTGTTTGTTGCGTATTTGATGCATTGTACTCATCATGCACGGCAGGTAGATCCATAGATGTACTCGGGACATCTTGTACTGGTGTTTCTGATACTGAAGTTTCTGGAATAGCAGCTGAAGTACTCATGACTTCATTTCCAGAAGAAACATCTGCAGATACAGATTTAACATTAGTAGAGTCAGAAACTAACTGTTTAGTTGTACCTGATGGAGATGCAATTTCAGTGACTTCTTCGGACGGTCCAGACATGTCTTCAGAAATAGTAGGGACCTCCGAGATTGTTATTGATGTAGATATGCCTTTGTCAAAGTCTGCACAAATATCATCGAAGGCATCAATAAACAGCAAATCTAACTCAGATGAAGTAGAGTTAGAGTTAGAAGAAGTAGATTCGTTAGAAGCTGGTTCTATTTTAGAGTGAATAGAAGCTGTGTTCTTAAGTCCGAGTTCTGAACCGTTGTGTCCAGAAGTCCGAGTAGAGTTCTCATCAAAGGAGACATTCATGCTTTCAACAATCGTCTTGGTGCGAATGATGTAGATTCGATAAGCTTTGGATGTCAGCGAGTATCCGACGAGATATCCTTCATCCGCTTTCTTATCAAATTTTGATGGACCTTGACGCTCGCGTAGAATGTAACACCTACAACCAAAAACACGAAGGAATTTGATATTAGGTTTACGATTGTTAATCAACTCATATGCTGTTTTGTCAAAATGTTTGACCACAATGGTACGATTCTGAGTGAAGCAAGCTGTCGCAACTACCTCAGCCCAAAGATACATGGGTAGATCAGAATATGCAAGCATAGTATGAGCAGCTTCAACAAGAGTGCGGTTCTTCCGTTCAACAATGCCATTCTGCTGTGGAGTGTAGGCTGTGGAGAAGTTATGTGAGATTCCCACAGAGATAAGATAACTCTGCAAGGTGTCATTCTTGAACTCCGTGCCGTTGTCACTGTGAAGAGTTCGGACTGGCAATTGAAGACGTACTTGAATGCGCTTTATAAAAGCTATAATCAATTCTGGCGCATCAGACTTGCTGCGAAGAAACTCGAGCCATGTATACCGTGAATAGTCATCTATCATTACTAAGATGTATTTTTTGCCATTTATAGACGTTGTTCGCATTGGGCCACAAAGGTCCATATGAAGAAATTCCAGTGCAGATGAGGTTGATGATTCAGTTTTGGACTTGAATGAGCTTCGCTTCATTTTGCCCATCTCACATGCAGAGCATAGTGAGTCTTTCTCAAACCTCATTTCTGGTAGACCTTTGACCAGACCTTGTTTCTGTAGCTTAGCTATTGATCTGAAATTCTGATGAGACAAGCGGCGATGCCACGTCCATGATTGTGCTTTACATGCTTTGGCTAATAGGCATACTGGACGTTTGGCAGACAAAGTTGGAAAATATACATAATATAGATTTCCATGGCGCTCAACTTTGAAGACTTCGTAACCATCGGGATCCTTAAGATAGCAATGAGTTGTTCTGAAGCGAACTTGATATTTCATGTCACAGAAGTGCCTGGTGCTAAACAAATTATGATCAAGTCCTTCAACATATAACACCCTTTGAATCTTCACAACTCCATTATCCAGCATTCCATATCCTCTGACGTGTCCTTCTACTTCAGAATTTGCAAAACGAACTGCTCAGGCAGGCTCCTCCACATAGTTATGCAAGAGGTGCTTGAATTCTGTCATGTGGCGTGAACATCCGGAATCTATCACCCACAATTGACAGGCCTGCAAAAGTGACAATTAGTTTTGCTTAGGTACCCATATCAAGATGGGTCCTTCGCGGTTAGCTCCAAGCAATTCATGAATATCAGCAGGTTTAACTTTCACTCTCCATTCATAACGGGGTTTTGGAACCCATTTCCAAACCATTTTAACATTTAATTCCTGAAAGTGATTTTTAGATCTAGGATTGGCAACCTTAGCACGAAACACTTTGGGTTGCGTGGAAGAATTAGAGTTAAGGTTCAGTTTAGCTTTTCTTTACTCTTTTTGGACTTAGGAGGGGAGTAGTATTTGAAATAGTTATCCCAGCAGTGTTTGCAATATAGATTCTTTCGAGCAAAAGTCATAAACTTAGATTTATCGGAACGAATCTTACATTCATGTCCATCAAAAGAATTACTTTTCAAAATATCACTGTCTGTAATACAACTGTTTGTAACAAAAGATTCACTAAAGTTCAAACTAACATTTTTATTCAAATTATCACCTTTATTCTTCTTACTCCTCCCAAATCCATTTCCTTTTATATCTGAAACAGAAACAGGAATCTTGTTAGTCTCTATCTTAGAGGGTGGTTCTTTTCTAGAGTTACTTGAAGTCTCACCCTTCTCAAAGATACTAGGTGGATATTCAGGACAATCAGAGTAAACAACTGAAGGTTTTGCAGGAGCATCAAATTCTGGATTAGTTCTTACCTTCCAACTTGGATCATTGAACATCTGTTTATCATTTGAAGCATTCTTAAACAAAGTAATTTTCAAATCATTGATCTCTGTGCAAAGCTCTTGATTTTCTTTCAAAGATTTTTCAAGTTTAAATTTGAGATCAAAGTTTTCATCTTCAACCTCATCTAGAGACTGTTGCAACATATCAATTTGCTTCATCAATTCAGATGTATGATCACTCACAGAATTTGACTCCTTTGCAGTAGAAACAGGATCAGAGTCTGAAGCATTCACCATTTCAGAAAACCTTTCCTCGGTCATGTTCTCAATAAACTCCATTTTTTCATTTTTAGAACAAGATCCATTCGTGATGACAGTTTCTTCTTCAACCTCCTCAACAAGTAAAGGTTTAGAAGCAATGGGATTTGAGACTGATAGTATAGTTGATGGATCAACATCCGATTCATACTCATCATATTTGCATGCAGTCTCAGGTGGAACCGTGTCATTGCTGACTAATTCGATTGAAGATGTGGTAAACAGTGAATCAAACTCAGCCAATTCGATCTTTCGAGTCTCATAGCTTTTGTTCAAATCACTGTATTTAAAACCAACAGATTTAAATGAATTTTGAGAATCAGTGTCACAAGACTTGTTTTCTCCCATTTCTTCTTTACCTTTGTTCTCTGTAAAAGGTTTAGAAGTACTTGCTTCAACAAAGGTTGCACGAATGTTAGGAATGGGTCTGATTGTGGAGCCAAGTTTATCAAAATTATACAAGTGCTCCGGTGCCTTTTTCAAAACATCGTTCATTGGCAAACCCAATCCTGGTTTGAGTTTATAAAACCTTTCATCTTGGAGTTTATTGGTTAACAGATTTAATTTCTGCTCAGTCTGACCTCGTTTCATGTTAATATCCTCCAATTGCTTAATCTTGGTGTAAGCTTCATTTCTTTCTTGAAAACAGACTTCAAATTTGATTTTAAATTCACCCTTTTCAGCATTGAGATTTACAAGATCCTTTTCTAAGCCAGATATTTTTCTTTTTAAAGATTCATTTTCAGCTTTTAAACCATCCTTTTCTTTTTCTTTTTCTTCCACAACAACTTTTAGCAAAGCGTTTTCATCATGAAAACTCAAAACTGATTGATGTGCGGAGCTAAGTTTACCTTTCAATAAAGCAAATTCATCTTTCATATTATGTATTTGGGCCATCAGAGATTCAATAAGTTCAGAATTATCACTTACCTCAGAGTTTGCATCTTCGAAATGTGCCTCAGAAGCTTCATCATCACCATCCAGTTTTGCCATGTAGGAAACTTGGGTGAAGTGCGCCTGCTCCTCGTCATCAGAACTTTGGAACAACCAGTTTTCCTTTTCAGCCATAAGCACCTTTCCTTCTTCAGCTTTCTTGGCAATGAGTGACTTCCTTGCATAGTATTCTGAGTTCTTTACTTTCTTGAACTTGCAATCTCTGGAGAAGTGCCCAAATTTGCCACAGTTGTAGCATCTGCCCGGTTCATTCTTTCTTTCTTCTTGCTTCTCCTCTCTCTTTTCTTCTCTTCTATGCCTTGGCTTGTATCTTGCTTCAGACTTCTCTTTCTTGTATCCTTCGTACTTTGGCTTTGAATAGTACTTTTTCTTGCCAAAGCTCTTCTTGAATTGACGAGTTATCATGGACAAGTTCTCAGAGAACCTTTGTATATCATCATCAGAGTCAATCTCCAGTTCTTCATCACTTAAAGCAGAGTCGGACTCAGTAACCTCTGAAACAAAAGCTTTAGATACTTTCTTCTTTGACCTTGAAGCAGATACTGGACCAGAACTTGAGCTTTTTCCTTTCCCAGCTATGAGAGCCACAGAGTCCTTCAGATTCTTGGACTCATTGTTGATAGATGTCACCTCTTCTTCATGCTGAGAAAGAGTAGAGAAAATGTCATTTACGTTCTCTTGAGCCATGTTCTTTGACATCTGAAGGTTGATGGAAAAGTTCTTCCATTCAGGATTCAAGTTCTTGATGAACTTATAGTTTATCTCAGAAGCAGATTTAGAGATATTGTTCCTCCTCAGGTCATTCAGAATGATGTTGTTTCTATTATAGGTATCAAGCAGTGTCTCTCCTTCCCTTGCATGAAATCCCTCATAGGCATTAATGCACAGATTTTGCTTGGCCTTAATTGAAGCTTCACTTCCCTCAAATTGTCTTGCCAGTTGATCCCAGACTTCTTTAGCTGAATTTCGACTGTCTACCCGATTGTAGATGTTATTTGGGATGGCCATTGTTAGGTAAATGAGAGCTTCTTCATCTATCTTGTACAAATCTTTCTCCTTTTCACTGAAGTACTGATACGGTTTAGGAACAAATATGTCAGGGATTTCTAGAGAGGTTTCAGTTTCTGCTTGACCAGGTACTCTGATCATTGGATTTACTGGACCAGAAGAGATTGATTCCATGTATTCTCTGTTCTTGTGATTCAGAAACTGGATCATTCTTTTCTTCCATTGTTGATACTCATTTGCCATGAGGACAGGAGGTTTGGACTGAAGAGAAGTTGGTTCGACATCTTTAGTTGTATGGTTAGAAATCAAACTTATCTGTACCAAGAGAATTAACTAGATGAGATCTTTAGAATCAAGAATTGGATAAAAACTACACAAAATTTTCAGAAAAATAAATTTCCAAAAACAATCAAATGCAGATATCGCAAACAGTATTAAACTCAAATAAATTAGCAAACAGATAATCTGGCGCAAAAGTAAAGATTGCGTTACAAGGAGGTGGCGCAAGAAGATATTTTGCACGAGTAATGGATCGTGCGAAGTAAGACTTTGCATGAAGAGCGAGTGGCGTAAAGAGAGATTTTGCGCGAGGTATGGGTCGCGCGAAATGAGTTTTGCGCGAACAGTAGGTGGCGCAAAGTATGGATTCGCGCGAAGAGCTGATGGCACAAAGAAGGGTTTTGCGCGAGTAAGAGGTGGCGCAAAAGAGATGTTTGTGCGATGAGTGGATGGCGCAAACCTGGGGTTTGCGCGAACAATAAATGGCGCAAAAAAATCAAATGATGCGACCGGTGTCTTGTCGACCGGAGTTATGTCCGACCGGTGTGCCCTGTGACCGGTGTTCCGACCGATGTCCCGACCGGAGTCCTATGGACCGGACTAGTGGGTTGACCGGTGTATTGACCGGGGTGGTGTATCGACCGGGGTAGTACCGATGTCTTGACCGGTGTGTTTCTGACCGGTGTTGCGACCGGGACCGGACTACTGTAGCGACCGGTATAGACCGACCGGGGTGTTGCGACCGATGTTCCGTCGACTTGAATAACGACCGGTGTTCTTAAGAGTTCGACCCAGAACTCGATTATCAACCCATAAAACACTTTAAACACTCAAACTCAATGCAAGAATCATACTTTTGTACCCATTAACATATATCGATCAAAACACAATAAAAAACAACGATTAAAATTAACTTTTGATCACTCAATTTGAGTAGCACAGTACTCGACAGTTTATAAACCCAGTAACCAAAGATTTTTCAAAACTCGATCGATTTCTAATTTTAAGCGCAATTAAACAATCATATGATTTTCAATAGCATAAAATGCACATAAATCAACGATTTTCAGCTTCAAAAACACATTAAATCGAAGAATCGATTTTTACACAGATAAGGTATCGATAACACAGATTTAATAAAAAACCTTGATTCAATGGCTCTGATACCACTTGTTAAACCCAGATAACTAGTTGATAAACAATCACACAACACAATAAAGATCAAGAGATAAATAAATCAGAATAACATACCACGATCTCTTGATTAATCAGATAAAACAGGTGTGTGTGTTCTTGGTACCTTGATGCGTACGAATACAGAGAGAATATACGGCTACCTCTACAATTATTATGAGGATTTTTTTAAAACCTAATAAATAAAACACATTATATATTAAGCGACTAAGGCCTAATGGGCTTGAGGCCCATCAACAAACTAACTATCAAATAAATACAAATTAGACCCCCTTTTTAACTTTAATCTTGAATACAATTTATGATCCAACAGAAACTATAATCACACATATAGTTTTCATAATTGTATCATTCCATAAAACACTTTTCTTGCATAAATTATACCAAATGAGATCAATTCCATATAAAGGCCAAGCAAGTAATCATAATTTTTTTACAACATAATGTTTAAAAGATGGGATTCCAACAGTTCATAAGGCCTAAAAGAACCTTAGTTGTACATGGAGTGATCCACCCATTACAGCCCAAAGATTTCATTTTTATCACAAAGTTCATCCATCATAATAATTCCATAAACGTGTCCATAATAGGTTTTCCAAGTATACAACTATAAACATGTATATAGAAATACATTTTATAGTTCATAATGCAAGACTCCTTATTTTTCATAAAAAGATGGAAACCCTAAAACTTCTCAAAATAACCAAGTTAGATCAAAATCCATCAAGTGGTAAAATATAGTTAGGAGAAGTTCAAGAGATCAAAATGTAAGGTTTTGACATATATAAAGTTTAGAAAAGGAAAAATGAACTCACAACTTAGGTTTTTTATGAAAACCTAAAAAACCCTATAAATGGATGAATAGTTGAAGCTTCCTTGAGACTTTGAACTCTTCACACTTAATGCTTATGAAACCCTAGAAGGAACAATAAATGTTCATGGATGATTCAAAGAGAAATCAATGAAGAGAGAGGTGAAATGAGATGAAAGGATACCTTAAATTCTAAGAGAAATAGCACAAGTTCAAACCCAAAGTGATAAATCTACATAAAAGTCGAGACTATCCAATTTATACCACCTGTTTCCTGACGGCGAGATTGACACTCGATAGTGACATTTGTAACTATCGCAGGGCATAATCGCAGGGCATAATCGCCTAATTGGTACCATGGGTTGATATCTTCCTGGGAGAGGGACTCGGCGATAGTGACCTAGAATTCTTTCCAGGCACTATCTTCCCTATGTTCCGAAAGGCTTTCCTCCTCAGCGAGAATGCCTCTGGTGATAGTGACACCGGACATACTCTGTAACTCCCCGAATTTTAGACCAATATCGTATTAACGTTTATGATTTACCTTGATACTTTTCCCCTATAGTTTTGTCATGAAATCGAGTTTCGGACATCATTTTTGGAAGGAGGAAACCACCCGGCGAGAGTGCCCGGCAAGATTGCACATGGCACTCTCGCATGTCATAATCGCCCCCGCTAAACTTAACTATCGGTACCGTTGCAGCGAGAGTGCCCGGCGAGAATACCAGTGGCACTCTCGCGTGTCACAATCGCGAGCAGGTAAATCTGGTGACTTGCAGTACAATTTCAGCGAGAGTGACCGGCGATAATGCCCATGTCACTCTCGCGTGGCATAATCGTCGTCGGGCACAGAGGCTTTAAATGTCTGATTTATTTAGGTGAGCTCATTTATAACACATAGGGTTTTCTTGGCAGCTGATTTTCTCTCCATCTAGGTAAGATATTCTTCAACCAAACTTCATCTCCCTTGCATTTTATCCTCCTAAATCTTTGGTGGGTGCATTAAATGTTAATCTAGGGTTTCTCTTCTATATGTGCTAAGGTTCAAGCTTCAATTAAGGTCCAAGATCTTCTCACCATCTACTTCCATAACTCCAACATCCTAGGGTTTTACCTTATAAACCGCTAGGTGAGTCTTCTAACCTCTATCATACTATACATGTGTATTATTATTTGCTTATATGACGATTATGAGTAATTTGAAGTTAACCTAAAAATTAGGGGTTTGTGAATCTTACAAGTATATGATTATACATTCATATAGAAGGTATTTAATATAAAAGGGGGTCCTATACGCATATAAAATCATAAAAATGAGCTACATATTGGTAAAGAGGCATCTTTCATATTGATGGGTTTTGATTACAAATAACTACATTGGTAGCTAAGCTTGTCTTATTAATTTATTTGGTATCTTATATGACAAATGAATTGTGTGTAAGAATATGATCATGGAATGTGTATTTTCATGCTTTGGTATAGAATGTATTATTCATGAGAAAGGCTAATCTTACTTGATCATGACCTAAATTTGGGGTTAATGTCTATCTCTTTGTGCACGAGGATTTAGATGGCATGCATAGTTGATTATAAATGTTGTTCGTTTGGTCACTAGCGAGTAGCCAATAGGGGACGTAAGTCCTTGAGGTGCAACTCGTCTAGATTGGATAGGCACCCATGTCCGTAAGTCCTTGAGGTGTAACTCGACGGACTAGGCAATAGAGGCATAAACGTTTGAGGATTGTGATGTCTTTCATGGCATATGAATTAGAACCTGGATATGAGGTGAAATCTAATATCATCACGGGTGACCCCATTCACGTGTTCTCGTCACCCAAGATGGAAACGGGTCTCCCCCGTCTTTCGAGAGATGTCTCTTGTGTATTTGTACAGACATGGAGCATCATTCATGAATTGAATGATTGGCGTTGGTCCAACCTTTGGGTACTTCGGTAACAATTAACTACATTGTAATTGTTTACATTATAAACTGTCAATTCTTGCAATATCTCTAGACTTTGGTCTAACACTTGTTTTGGTGTTTGTCGGATCATATATTACCCTAGTGGCATGCTTAGGGCCACTTGATTCGCCGGACGCACACCTAAGATCTTTGAAGGACCGGGAATTTTTCGGAATTGTGAGAAGAGCGTTTTAAAGTCATAGCGATACCCACCTTAATCTAGCTTGATAATTGTTCTAGATTAAATAGGTCATCGTGTATTATGTCTTATCCTTCCGCTACTTTAGTGATGCAACTATCCCAACCTTTTTGGGTTTTAGTCATTCATATTTGCAAGATAAATATTTAATTAAACCTTCATATTTTAGCCGTTATATTACCGAAATTTTGAGTTTTAAATTTACCTAATTTTTTGGGTGTTACATACTCGTCGTGCACTACTGCCCCAAGTCCCCTCCAACCAAAAATTTGATTGCTTTCGCATTCGAAACGCTCTCGATGCATACTAAGTTCCAAAAGTAAAATTCTTCCATATGCAACTTATCACTAAGCATTATTTAAGGTGTTAAACCCATAATTCAAGTTCTTTCTAATTACAAACAATCAAGATGAACAAACAATGAAATTACATGTCATTGAATCAATTATCACGATTAGAAGATTTACTTTCTCTCTCTACATTCACTTTCTCTCTCTCTAGAATGATGTTCAATAATCCTCTTCTCTAATCAGCTCATAATGAATAATGATGAATGACTTACCACTTACATAGAATACAAAGACTATTTATACCTACCCACAATTACAAGGAAAAACAAATACAAAGACTTTGACTTTGACTTATTACAAAGACTTTGACTTTAATGCTTGAGAGTTGACTTTGAAGCTTTGACTTCTTGAACTTTTATCTTCAATCTTTATGACCTTGTATCCAACATATTTCTGCTCTAACATTCTCCCCCTTTGGATCAAGATCATCTCTAAAAAGATATTGCAAATCAATCTTCTCTTTTTAAGCTCGATTTACACAATCTCCCTTTGATCAACTTTATCTTCCCTTTGTAGACATCTTGTCAATTAAGAACATCTTCAGAAATACACATAATCATTGAGAAACAATCTCCCCATTTCTGCTTATAACATTCTCCCCCAAGGTTGTAAACAAACCTCTCTTTCAGACTTGAAAAGAAATTATCTTCAGATTTAGCACACTTTGCTTCAACAAATTTATCTTCAACAATTCTGAAAACTTTGAACTCTTGCTTTCAGCTTTCAACAATCTTGAATATCTCTCCCCATATATGATACAAACTGTTATTTCCGGACATTTCTTTAACATTGTTTTCTCCCCCTTTTTGATGATTGCAGCATTGAGATCATCAAAACTTTCAACAAGAAATGTCATTATCAACTCTGACCATTGATCTTTTGAACACAAGAGCCTCTGATTCTTTATCAATCCAAATTAAGGTATTCATCTAGATCTTTGGAAATCCAGACAAATTAGAATGTAACACCTGAATCAACAAATAAATCAGTTAATATGTCTGTCAGTAACACAAAGTTACTGTGTGTAACGGATACACATTGGAAATGAGCTTTTGATATGTTCACTCCCCCAGGGCTTCCATTCAATCATTGAAACACCACAAAGATATTTCTATGAACGTTATAACAAGAAAAAAAATTCCTTGTGTGTTCGTGCAAGTGTTAGAAAGAATTAAGCACAAAATGATTGCTTATATAAGGCTCAACATTGTGTAAACCACTAAGACAACAGTAATTAAACACAGACTCAAAGTGCATGATCGAAGTGCGAAGGTGGGGCAGACTTCCTTCTTTTTCAATATCCAAATTTTTCAAATGAAAATCAGATAGATTATGTGTTGCGTCCCCTTGAAATATTGAAACACTTTCTTGTTGAGAAGAAAATGAGTGGCTGGTGGGGTTTTTATCAAGAGTTGGCATGGGCTAGTTGCCTGTTTCAATAATGTTCACCAAGAATTGTGAAACATTAGTAATGTGGTTGTCCGGCTCAAAAAGTAGTTGGTGTAGAGTTTGATACTCTTTTACTCTGATCTCACACCCTCTTTCTTTTTAATCATTGAGCTCACATCTAACCAAACTCTCATTTACATTTTACCTCTTCACACAACCTACACTCTTTTCTTTTTGACTCCTCACACTCGATCACTAAGGTTTAACTTCTTAGGTAGGAAACACTGGATAACGTGAATTCATAGAAGTTTCATTTAAGCTCACACAAAGAACCCATGTATAGTCCTAATAGAACATGTTGCTCAACTGGTTTATCTTGGCAATAAAGCTCAAAATATGAAATACAAGTCAGATATCTATATGCTCGTTGATATAATCATGAATATTTGAGCATTGTAAACATTGAAGACTTTTCAAACAAGATAATTGAATGAATGAAATGAATACAAGAAACTTGTTTGAAAATTTGACATTGTATCAAAAAGATCAATATCGAAATGATTTATCAATTAAGACTTAGGTCAGCAAAAACTGGAATTTGTCTATACGAATAAAAAATATAGACATTCTTGAAAGAACGTTTAGAAATAAAATCACGCTCAAAACTCTTTAAAGTTCAATCGGGGTGTCTTACCATCGAAAATTTGTTTCAATGTAGAGACATGGTAAGAACAATTTCAACAAAAATTAAACCGATGTGTGTGAATACTTGACAAGATAATACACAAGATAATACACAAGTATTAATCTTTGGAAACATACGGTTTATAAACATTTCAGCACAATTAAAAGTGAAAACATTTAAAAATCACACTTCCAAATCATGAAAACTATTTAAGAATCAGGAAGTGGTTTGAACGTTTAAGAAACATGTTTTCTATGATTGAAAGTCGTCCTTCTTTCAATCATATATGAGATTAAGAATAGAAATAAACCTTGTCGATCTGTCTTAAATCTCATGAAGTCAACTTAAAGTCATAATGATATGATCTTGTAAGCATTCTCTCAATCTGCATCAGTCAGAAAATTCGTCAAAGCAACTTTATTCACAACATTTATTGAAAAAATAAAATGACATAAAGCAGTAAAACTTTGAATGTACGAGGTCTGATCTGAAGTAATCAGAAGCCATAATTAATACTCCCCCTGAAATTATGCATCTGTAATTTATCAGTGAAAAAGCACATGATAGAGATCTACAACTCCCCATGAAGTGTAGTTCATCATATCTTCCGACTGCATATTTCCAAAAAAATATGTACTCCCCCTTGAAGGTAGATTTCCTCATTTGAGTATCGGAGTACAATATCTTATCAGCCCGGGAGTATCATCTCTTTTGATCATTTAAGTACGAGTCCTAAACTGTTGTGTTTAAAAGTCAAACTCCGTTGAAGTACGGGTCCTGAACTGATTTATTCAGAAGCCTTGGTTCTTTTACTGCCCCTTGACTTGTTATGCCTACAACACAGAATCATCCTTTGGCTTTGGTACCCACTGGTATTTGGGTCCATGTTTGTGAGTTTCAGTTCTATTGGGAGTAACTGAGTAAGAACCATACCAGAAATGATCACTAGACTTATGAACAAAATCATGAGTATGACAGTAAGAACAATCCCTTTTTCTAGACAACCTGATCAATTGATATCTCGAGTAAGCAAGATCAGGTTTACCGTTCTGCACTTTGTTGTTTTTGGATTTTGATGTATGTACAAATGATTTGTTTTCTATCTTTTCGACCTTCTTTCCTTTTTGTTCTTCATCTACTGGTTTCACTTTCCAAACCAATTTCTCTTCTTCATATCTCCTCCTTCTTCTTCTTCTTTGTGTATCTGAACCATCTACATTTTGATCATAGAAAATGTTAGTAGTACGAATCTGATCATATGATTTAACTGACCTTCTTGAAGAAACAATTTTCAGATGTGAACTTGAAGCAGTCTTGTTAGAACCAACTGAACTATTTCTAGGTGTGTGGACTTGTGACTCTGGAGTCGTTTGCTCAGTCACCACCACCTTGGAAATAATATCTTCAAGCTCTTTAATCTTTGAAGATAAACTGTCTCTTTCTTTAACAAGTTGATCAATCTCTTTCTTGAATTTAGACTTCGCTTTTTTCTCTTTCAGGCAACAAGGATAAATTTTACTAACCGAAAATCGTGGGCCATACATTTTATCTTGTCAAAAAAATTCAGTTGAGAGAGACACTTCTGAAGTTGACTAGAAAGAGACTTAATTTGAGAGTTATCTTTCTTCTTTGCATCCTTAACATTGTCGAAGTCAATTGTTTAATGAGTCAAATGCTTCAATCTTTCTGGTATCTGAGAGAGAGAAAAAAGGATGTACCTGAGGGTGCCTTGCTGAAGAGGAAAGGAGGAAGAGCATTCAGTAGAGACAAGTGCAATTGGTGAAGCTGGTCCTTCTGGTTCTTCTATGTCTCTGATCTTTTCCATGAGATAAAGATTTTTCATATCCTGATCATTCTCAAATGTTGGCTCTTCCACCCACTTATGGGATTCAGCAAGTAGTCCCTTTCCTTTCAAGAGACTTTGATTTCTTTCCTTCTCTCTCTTGTATTTGGCCTTATAATTTTCATACGAGACTCAGTCATCTTTGAGAGGAAGAAGCATGGTTATATCTGTGAGAAGGAGATCGGGTGGATATATCGGCATGCTTGCTTCTTTCCGATTTTGAGGAGAATCGGCTAGAGGAAGAGGAGGTCCTTGATGTGCCGATTCATTTGCCATGATACTCAAAGGCAAAGTGACCTTTCTTCCCATAATTGTAGCATTCTTCACTGGTCTTATCAGTAGCATGAGGTTTAGGAAGGGAAGACGAGGATGGTTTTCGACCTAAATGTCATCGGCTAGAAGTTAACGGGACTTGTTCTTTTAGTTTCCAGCGATCATAGTTATTCCATTGGATAATTGGTTGATATTTGATTCTTCACCTTCATCATCGACATCATTGAAGTAGGATTCCGATTGTCGGACAAAATCTTCTCGGCTCTCGTGTTATGATTCAGAAGAAGGATAACTTGACAGGATCTAATTCTTAACAAGAATAATGAACTCAAAAACAATATTAAAGAAGTTGCGGAATAACACTTTAATATTCAATACTCAATGTAACAGTGAATCAGAAATCACAATCTTGTAAACTTTATAGAATGATTAAAGTTACAAGATTTCAAACAAAACCTCAATATTGATGAACAGGCTCACCAATACGAATTCTACTTCTCTAGAACTAGGGTTCTAAACCTTGAGGTTAATTCTCTCTATATAAAACAAAAACTCAGAATAATCTGCTACTTTTTATATATCCTCAACTATTCTCAACAGGTCTATACATATACTGAAAATAAAAGATAATAAAAAAATAAAAGATCTTCAGTATATTCTTCTATCATTATCTTCAAACCTTCTATAATTATCTCCAGTCTTGATCTACACGTATCTTGATTATCTCTTAAGCAGTATTAAGTTGTAGCAGCATTAACACTTTGAGCAGTACTAATTTTCACCAGCAGTAGTAACTGTGCTCAGCAGTATTAACTTTGAACAGGCAGTACTAACTTCAGCAGTACTAACTACTAGAAGTAGTAAACAGTTGTACTAGCAACATTAACCAAACTTAAGCAATTCTTTAATTCCCAACAATCTCCCCCTAACTTGACTTTTAGGAAGAGAAGTCAAGTTCTTCAATTTTGTTCTTCAAGATGCTTTCAACACTACAGCTTAGTTGCCTAAATTTGGATTCAGACCCAGACTTTGATTAATTGTCCTTCTTACCACAATTCTGGCCATTTCTGATTCCTTTGCACATACTAGCTTAGCTTTCAGCATCCCATTCAGCTTCTCCTTGCTATGATCATATACTTTGTCCACCAGGTAGTATTCATGACAACAGTAATCTATTGTGATCATGTATACACCACAGTTTTCAAAGAGTATCCACTTATCTATCTTCTTAAACACATACTCATGATGCAAATATTTTATCCTGTGCCCCACCTTTTCTGGTTCAAACATCATACAAAGATATTCCATTGCAATCTTGAGTAGATTTTCTTCAGTTCCTTTCAAAACATTCTCATAAAGCTTCATTCCCACCTTATGCATTTCTTCTAGGTCAGCTCTGGAGCAACTTCTGATTACTTTCCCCCAAGTTGAATATACTTCAAATACATCCCCAACTCTTTTCAGTCTGAAGTACTCCTTTCTGTTGTCCCTCAGAATATCCCAAAAGATGACTTCTAGTGCTTTTACAGATATGGGAACAGCCTGTATTGGTTCAATTACAGTCATATAAAGACCCACATGCTCATCAGATTGCTTATTGGACTGCTCTGGGTTCTGCACAGATTCTGCTGAAGGTGTAACTGAAGGTTCTTCCTCTTTTTCTGCTTCTTCAATCCTAGGCTTCTTGAATTGTTTCTTGGAGGCTATGGTCTTTACTCTTTTTGCAGATTTGGCTTCCACAACAACATTTTCTTCTTTAGTGTCTTCAGCCTTTTCTTTAGTAGGAGTGACTTCTTCAAGGAATGGTTGTTGGATGTTGATATCATGTCTCTCCTTCATCCTTCTTTCAGCTTCTTCCCTTTGAGAAGAGTCCCCTTGAAGCTTTGTCATTTCTTTCTTATACAGCTCCTCAACCTTGCTGTATGCCATGTTGGTGAACATATCTCCTTTGACACCAATTGAGCCTTTCAGGAAGTTTATCATTTTTCTCCTTTCCTGATTGGCCAAAAAGGTCTTAGAAGGTTGACTAGCATTATTTGCTTGAAAACTGTCACTGATCTCTTCTTGGCCTCAGCTGTAGTTTGCATGCTCTTTTGATACTCTTCATTTAGACTTTTAGCCATCTCCAGTGCAAGTTCTCTATCCTTTTCAGATTGGAGTTGTTCCTCCTTTTCCATCTCTTCTTGAAGCTGCTTTGCTACTTCTGCATCTAATTCTATCTGGTTCTTCTTCTTTAAGGGTTGTTCAGATTCAACCATCTTAGCTTTTCCTTTCCTTTTCAACTCTGCCTCACTGATCTCTTTGCTTGTCTTCTTTTCAATAACTCCTTCTTTAATGACCACTCCCTTGGCCTTTTGAGTAGCCTTGGGAGTGTCATTCTTGGCTTTTACCAAAGTTTCTGCAATTTCCAACTCTTCAACAGATAGCCCTATTACTGCTGCTACCTGTTCTGTTACTGCTGCTGCTTGAACCTCATCTGTTTCTGCTACTTGTGGTTCTGTTTCTGCTTCTTTCTCCCCCTCAAAATCAAATCCCATCCCATATGTACTTTCCTTTTCTGCTTCAGCCTCTTGATTCTCCCCCTTGTTGAAAGCATCATTAGCATTTTTCCTCTTCTTCAACACAAATTGCCTTCTCCTCTTCTTGTGCACCAATCTTGTCACCATTTTCTTCAATTTGGTAATCTGTACTTGTTGAGACAGAATTACCAATTTCATCTCTTCTATGTCTTTTCCTTGTTTGATAACATCCATATTAATGTTGCCCATAGTTTCCATCAATTCATTGTAGTCATATCTGTCCTCACCTCCTTTTGGTGTGTTTACCACCTTTGGAGGATCATTGGATCTTTTTGTAGTGGAAGTCTTCTACCTAGTAGAAGCACCCTCCACCCCCATGGTTTCTTGGCACCTGGGACCTTTGGATGATTGCTCACCCAAAGTTGCCATGGGGAAGGTCTTATTGATGTTACCACTGGCCTCCTCTGTGCTAGCAGGAGTAGTAGCAGCCTTTGCACCCATATGCTCATGCATCTCCTCAGTGAGCACCTCCTTGGGGTTGGGAGACACCCCTGTGGTTTCCCTATAGATATTCTCTAATGGAGAATTCTCCATTAGAGGGCTTAAAGGCTCTGTGGGTGAAGGTACAAGAAGGGAAGGAGCCTTCTTTACCTTTTTCCTCATGTATGTATTGGTGATTGGTGAAGTTGGTGTTTGAAGAAGGGACTGTGGGATTGATATACTGATTGAAGGGTGGATTGGCTTTCAGTGGGATGGTCTAATGAGGGCCTTGACCCTGAAGCCATACCTTCTTGATTGTGGGACACCACCATCATTGTAGAGAACAATGGGGTGTCAACTCCTTCCGAGTCCAAGGCAGATCTCTTCATATTTGAAAAGACCTTACCCTTGGGGATTTTTGTTACATATACCTCATCAAATTGAGGCATATCCGTCAATTCATTGGTTATAACTGCCTGGACAAATCTTGGGTACATATAAAAACTCTTTTTGTTTCCCAAGTTTGACACAAGGTCATTGAAAATCATTTTAGAAAAATTGTACTTTCTGGCAGTGGCAAAGCAGACCAAAGCATAAGCAATGGTACTACTGAACTCACTCCATGCAGTAGTCTTTCTGGAAATACAGTGCATCAGGGTATGGACAAAGAAACGCCATTGGGGAGAAAATTTGGCTTTTGAGAACTTGAAAACACCCAATGGGCCTCCATACCCCATTCTAGTTAGAGTGGAAAACAGTTCATCATTAGAGATAGATGAGATACCTGAAGCATCGTATAGACGTAGACTGATGCGAATAACTTCTTCAGAAACTGTCAAGGGTTTGTCACACACCCTTGTCTTGATCACTTGCACACCATTTTCAGTAACAATGGTGGCATTGGACCAAAATTGTTTCTGGTGCTCAATGTAGATGGATGGCGACACTGTAAGAGCATACTCGATATGGCTTCTCTTGAGAAAATCGACTATCTGGTGAAATCCATCAGCCTGCTTCAGCTTTTGAAGCATTGCGATTTCGTTGTGCTCATCAATGAACTCCATGGATGCCATCGAGCTTGAGTGTTCTTGCCTGAAACTTACTAGGTGCTTGAGAGAAAAAGGGTTAGAGAGAAGATGAACAGTATTCAAAGAGTCGTTATGAGATTTTAGGCGGGAAAACGGGTATATATATGATTCGGGAAAGAAGCAGTATTAACTACTAGCAGTATTAACTAACTAGCAGTATTAACTGAGAGCAGTATTAACCACTAGAAGTATTACCTAACTAGCAGTATTAATTGAGAGCAGTATTAACTAACTAGAAGTATTAACTGAGAGCAGTATTAACCACTAGCAGTATTAACTAACTAGTAGTATTAACTGTGAGCAGTATTAACCACTAGCAGTATTAACTAACTAGCAGTATTAACTGACTTACACTTTTTGAAGCTTGAGTTGATCTGAACAAGTCAATACTTTTCCTGAGAAAGATGATTAGCAGCACCAAAGAATAACAAAATAACAGGTATGTAAACACTTTTTAAAACATGAGCTCATTCAGAGTTGATCATGCCCACACTTGTGACCAAGAAAGTGAATCTACACACATCAAAAGCTTTAGTGAATAGATCAGCAAGTTGGTTGTCAGTATGAACTTTAGCAACTTGAATAAGCTTCTTTTCATTACATTATCTAATAAAGTGATACCTGATCTCAATATGCTTTGTTTTGGAGTGATTGACTGGATTGTTAACAATGCTTATAGCACTGCTATTGTCAATGAAGATTGGAGTGTGAAGAAAGGTTACCCCATAGTCCATCATTTGATTCTGAATCCATAGAACCTGAGAGCAACAACTTACAGCAGCAATGTACTCAGCTTCTGTTGTTGATAAGGACACAGTGGTTTGCTTCTTACACTACCAAGATACTAGTCTTGCACCCAAAAGCTGACATCCCCCTGAAGTAGACTTTCTATCCATATTAGCACCACCCAAGTCAATGTCTGAATAAGCAATCAAATCAAATTTGGATTCATAAGGATACCAAAGACCTAATCTAGGTTGCCCTCTTAAGTATCTGAAAATCCTTTTAACTGCTTGAAGATGTGATTGCTTTGACTTGACTTGGAATCCGGCACACACACACACTGGAAACATGATGTCTGGTCTTGAGGCTGTGAGATACATGAGAGATCCAACCATTGATCTATAAAGATGGACATCAACATCCTCCCCCTCAAGATCAGCAGTGATCTGTTTGTGAGTTTCCATTGGTGTGCTTGCTGGCTTTGAGTCTGTTAAACCATATTTGTCCAGGATGTCTTTCACATACTTTGATTGACTTATGAAGATCCCATATTTCTGCTGTTTCACTTGAAGCCCAAGGAAGAAGGTGAGTTCACCCATTGCACTCATTTTGAAGTTCTTGTACATCAACTCTTCAAAGTCTCTACACATCAGTTCTTTTGTAGATCCAAAGATGATGTCATCCACATAGATCTGAACAAGTAGGATGTCATTCTTACTTCTTCTAATGAAGAGTGTCTTGTCAATTATTCCTCTTTCAAACCCATTTTCTAAGAGATAGGTAGACAATGTATCATACCATGCTCTTGGGGCTTGATGTAGACCATAAAGTGCTTTCTTCAGTTTATATACTCTGTCAGGATATGATGGATTTTCAAATCCAGGGGGCTGACAGACATATACTTCTTCATCAATTGTACCATATAGAAAGGCACTCTTCACATCCATTTGATATACCTAGAACTTCATGTATGAGGCATAGGATAGAAATAGCCTAATTGCCTCTACCCTTGCAACAGGAGCAAAGACTTCTTCATAATCAATGCCTTCTTCCTGAGTGTACCCTTGTGCCACTAGCCTTGCTTTGTTTCTGATTACTATTCCTCTCTCATCCTTTTTATTCCTGAAAATCCACTTGGTGCCAATAGCTCTATGACCTTTTGGAAGGACCACCAAGTCCCAAACATCTTGCAACTTAAACTGTAGCAACTCTTCTTGCATGGCTTCTATCCAACTTGAATATTTCATTGCATCATAGGCCTTCTTACGCTCATTCTGAGATAGAAAGCAAGAGAATACTGTATGTTGTTGATCCTGCATCTCTTGTAGTCTGCTTTGATTCCTAGTTACCATAGGAGAAGATATGTCTCCTATTACCAGCTCTGGAGGATGGTTCTTTTGTGTTCTAGTCTGATGACTAGGTTCTTCATTGATTCCTACTTCTAGATTGGAATCATTTAAGTCAGCTGAGGGGATCTCATCAGCTACTTCTGGCTCTTCATGCTCTGACTTCTCCTTATCTCTTCTTTCTTCTTCACTCTGAATTGGTTCAGTAATAGTCTCATTTTCACAGATTTCAACAGGTTCCATTGTAGGTATGGGAAAGATCACAGACTGAGGAATAAAGTCTTGTACTTGTACATCCCCTGATCCTCCACTTCCTGAACCTGCATGATCATCACTATTGAAACCCAAAGAGTTAGTTAGTGAGTCAATGTCAAACAACCACTGAGGACCTGAACCAATAGGATTTGGTGTGTTCTCATTGCATTTGACATTGTCACTTTCCTCAATGATTCTAGAAGAAGAATTAAATACTCTTTAGGCCTTAATCTGAGATGAGTAACCAACAAGAAAACCATCATCTGCCTTGCTATCAAACTTTCCTAAGTGAGTTTTGGTATTGAGAATGGTACAAGGACACCCAAAAGGTTTGAAAAATCCAATAAATGGTTTTCTTTTATTTAAAAGCTCATATGGTGTCTTGTTTTTAGGCTTGACCACTAGAACTCTGTTTTGGACATAACAAACAGTATTAATTGCTTCAGCCCAGAAAGTAATTGGAAGTTTGGAATCAGCTAACAGAGATCTAGCAGTTTCAATCAGTGTCTTATTCCTTCTCTCAGCAACACCATTTTGTTGTGGAGTCCTAGGAGCACTGTATTGCCTCTCAATTCCTTTTTCCTCACAAAAGGTGTTTAGGTCATGATTTTTAAATTCAGTACCATTGTCTGACCTAATGACTTTTACTTTTTGATTTGTTTGGTTTTCAATTCTTAGAATAAAGGATTTGATCAGTCCACATGTCTCAACCTTAGTCCTTAGAAAATATACCCAAGTAAATCTAGAGTAATCATCAACAATAACTAAGCAGTATGATTTCTTACCTATACTCAAAACATTTGTAGGTCCAAACAGATCCATATGCAACAACTGAAGAGAATTTGAGATTGTGTTCAACTCTTTGGACTTATGAGAAGTTTTGTGTTGTTTGCCTTTGAGACAGGCAACACAATGATCATCACATGAAAAGACTTTTGAAGGCAAACCTCTTACAAGGTTGTTTTTAACAAGTTTATTCATTGTTTTGAAGTTCATGTGACACATCCTTCTGTGCCAAAGTGATGATTCATCCAAAGATGCTTTTGAATCAAGACAGTTTAGGGATGAATCAGTTGAAACATTTTCCATATCCAAACAATAGACATTATTCTTTCTGGGAGTTCTTAGTAGTATCATCTTTTCATCAACTACTTTGAATCCAGGAGCAAGGATAATGCATTCTGTATCTGTGAACAATATACTATGCTTTTTGTCACAAACCTGTGATACACTTAACAGGTTGTACCTTAACTGCTCAACATAGAACACATCTTCAAAGGTCATTTTACCTTTTGTTACATCTCCCTTACCACTGATCTTACCTCCATCTGGAGTATTACCAAAGGCAACATGTCCTCCATCAATTTTCTTGAAATTCTTGAGGCAAGCCATGTTCCCTGTCATGTGCCTAGAGCAACCACTATCAACATACCAGATGCTCTTTCCTTTGAGCTTCTGGTTGCCCTGCACATAGAATAAAACAATTAGTATTGATTGGGAACCCAAGCCAAAGTGGTCTTGGGTCTCCCTTTCTCATCAAAGTATTTACATTCCTTTTTGATGAGATTTTTAACATTTGAGCACTCTTTATTGGAGTACTTTGTCAAGATGATTGGTCTAGCAGCACAAACACTAGAAGCAATACTAATTTTAGAAGTACTAACAGAGTTAGCAGTACTAACAGGTTTAGCAGTACTAACCTTGTTAGAAGCACTAAAAGAGTTAGCAGTATTAACATTTGAAGAAGTACCAACAATGTCAGCATCACTAACATTGATAGCAGTAGTATTGCTTCTAGCAGTACTAATTTTGTCAGCAACACTATTTGTGGTAGCAGTACTAACAGTTTTAGTGCTTTTAGGAACCCACATCTTGACACTTTCTTCCACAGTCTTTTTCTTCATGTGGCTTTTAGATTTAGCAGATTTCTTAGCCACATGGTTCCTTTCATCCTTCCTATAACCAAAGGGTTTTTGCATAGCTCTTTGAAAATTCATCCTTTGGTTAATAGGATTATAGTAACAGTGCTTGGCAAGATGATTCAATTTGCCACATATGAAACAAGGTTTTGGTCTGATGATTCTACTCAGATCAACTCCTTGTTTCTGAGCCCACTGATTATTCCAATTCCTTTGATTTCCCCTCCTTTTATCATGTTTTAGGGGCTCAGACTCCTTACAAGCACATTGTTTGCAAGAAACAGGATTCACAACTGTGGTCTGCTTATAGTGGACCTTCTTAGACTTTCCCTCAGTCTTCTCTATGTCCTTAGATTTTACCCAAATCTTTCCACAACCCTCATTGGTAATAATGTGATTCTCTAGAGGAATCTCACCACTCACATTGTTCTTCTTACTCTTACCAGCTTCTTTCATAGTCTTGTCCTCAACAACTACTCCATCTAAGGGATCTATATCAGTGGCTCTCTCAGGCAAGTCCTTCCTATCCTTGGTCTCTAGCAAGTTTGATATAGGAAGAATGTAGTTATTGTTATATGGTGGTGGTGTGGTATTATACCCAATTCCTCTTCTCAGTTTGTCATGAAACTGAGTTTGTAGTAAAGAGTCCATTGCTTTAGAAGCATTGGAAAACTTTTCCACATCTAGCTTAACTTTGGCTAGCTCTCCTCTCAACTTTTCATTCTCCTCCTTGGACTTTGTCAGTTGGATTTCTAGATCATTCTTCTCCTACTTCCAGTAATTGGTATCATATGTGTGTTGAAGTTCATTGGCTTAGAAACCTTTAATCTGTTCCTCAAACCTCTCAACAATTCTCACATAGTCTTTTATATCTTTTTCTAATCTCTTAAGGTCATCACTCATATTCTGGTTGTGATCCCTGTACCTTTTAACAGTGTCAATGCAAGTTTGAGAACAGAGATTAGAAAGTAGCTCAGTTGAGACATCAGATACCTCTGCCATGAGAGCTTGATTTTGAATAGGCTCTTATGCTTGATCACTCCAGTCAAACCCCATTCCTTGTTGAGAAACAAGGGTTTGAGCAGAGTTTTTGTTCTGGTTGAAGCTTCCAGTCTGAGCTTGTTGGTGGTTGTTGTGAGACATTCCACTTCTGCATTCCCTGGCAAAGTGTCCCTTTTGATGACATTTATAGCACTCCACCTTTAACTTGTCAAATCCTGCTCCATCTTATCTTCTTTGGGAGAAGTTGTTCCTCCCAGTCCTCTTGATGAACTTCTTCACCCTCATAGAAAGCATGGCCATCTGCCATTTAATATCCATCTCTTCAAGATCATCAGGATGAAGTTGTTCCAAATCATCATTGATTAAAGAGGAGTTTCCATGGCTGGAAAGAAAGGCTTCAAAAACAGATTCAGTGCCTTTTTCTTGATTTACTCCATTAGCAGCATTAACTGATTCAGGGTTAGCAGTAGAATCAATTGATGCTGATAGGAGTGCAGCATTATGAACATACCCAGTAGGTTTCTTCTTTGCCTCCACCTCAGACTCAAACACTCTCAGATCATTGTACAGATCATCCAGTTCCTTTTCTTCCAATTGTTCATTCTGTCTGAATGAAACAGTATACATGGTCCATTCATCTCCAAGGGACCTTAAGAACTTTCTGTTTACATCATCTTGATCAATCTGTACTCCCACAGTAGCTAGTTCACCAATCAGCTTATTAAACCTGTCAAAAGTTTGAGTCATGGACTCATTCTTAGTTGACATAAAGTTTTCATACTGTTACTTCAATATTGCCTTCTGATTTCTCTTGGTACTTTTGGTACCATAGAATCTCTTCTCTAGAGCATTCCAAAGCATCTGTGCATCAGTGCAATTGCAGAATTGGTGTTGATACTCATTGGGAATAGCCAAGAGCAGTGTACTCAAGGCTTTCATCTCTGTCTGCCTTGTCTTCCTTTCTGCATCCGTCTTTGGTGGGATTCTTTTTCCATCTGCACCAATCTTTCCTTCATCAGATGGGCCATTCTCAATGATGTCCCACATAGAGTAATCTGTGAGGAGAATGTATTGCTTGATTCTAATCTTCCACATGTCAAACTCATTAGATCTGAGCATTGGAACCTTTGAGACAAGAGTACTGTTTGATTCAACTATGTTTTCCATGATGAATGAAGGTTTCTGAGAATACTGGCTCTGATACCACTTGACAGGATCTAATTCTTAACAAAAATAATGAACTCAGAAACAATATTAAAGAAGTTGCGGAATAACACTTTAATATTCAATACTCAATGTAACAGTGAATCAGAAATCACAATCTTGTAAACTTTATAGAATGATTAAAGTTACAAGATTTCAAACAAAACCTCAATATTGATGAACAGGCTCACCAATACGAATTCTACTTCTCTAGAACTAGGGTTCTAAACCTTGAGGTTAATTCTCTCTATATAAAACAAAAACTCAGAATAATCTGCTACTTTTTATATATCCTCAACTATTCTCAACAGGTCTATACATATACTGAAAATAAAAGATTACAAAAAAATAAAAGATCTTCAGTATATTCTTCTATCATTATCTTCAAACCTTCTATAATTATCTCCAGTCTTGATCTGCATGTATCTTGATTATCTCTTAAGCAGTATGAAGTTGTAGCAGAATTAACACTTTGAGCAGTACTAATTTTCACCGGCAGTAGTAACTGTGCTCAGCAGTAATAACTTTGAACAGGCAGTACTAACTTCAACAGTACTAACTACTAGCAGTAGTAAACAGTTGTACTAGCAGCATTAACCAAACTTAAGCAATTCTTTAATTCCCAACATAACTAATTCTAGGAATGCACACAACCTTTATAGAGGTGTCACTGTAAGAGCTACTGCCAAGCTCCTTTATCTCTTTTATGACAGAATTCCTTTGAATTTTTGTCTGCTCATAATTGTATTGAGTTCTGTACAGAACAGTAAGAGGCATATGATCAAGATCCTTGGTTGTCTTGATGCACGTGCAGATGGTTTCTCAGACGTCAAGAAGATAATCCATAAATTTGCATAAGACTTCCTCATTGTCATATACACAACGCATTAATTTCAGATCATTAAGAAGACTATTGAAACAATTATAATAGTTAGAGAGAGATTCACCCTTTTCATAAGAGAGGAGTTCATACTTCCTAACAAGAGCAATATTTTTGCTTTTTTTAATTTAATCTCTTTAGCAGTAGAGAGATTGACCAAGGAATAAAATACTTCATCGGGAAGTGTGACAACAATGATAACTCTGACTTTGGTGTCCAGAGATATCATACATTTATCCTCATCATTGTATTGTTTGGGTTTTTTCGCTAAGTAACGTCCAGTGATATCCAATTCTTCTTCATCCGTTAAAAATCATCAGAAATATCGCAATCAACGTCTTTCTGGGTCTCGTAATGAGCCCAGACTCTAGGGACAATTGATCCCTCAAGGAGGATAGTGGAGATATTTGTTGTCCACACCTTCCAAGAAAAGCATCATACGACTTTTACACAAAGCAAAGTTATTGGGAATGAACTTTGGTGGTTTGGCTACAGAGCCATTGTCGTATGATCCAACAAAAGATTTTTTAAGAGAACATTAAGAATTAGTAGAAGAACATATTTCCATTTTAGATCAAGTTTATGAGATTAAACTGACTCGCTCTGATACCACTTGTTAGCCCCGTAAATGGAAATAATAAACACACAAAGTATTGTAGAAGGCGCGGGGGGGGGGGGGGGGGGTTGAATACAATATTAAAAAAAATTACTTAATTTTAATTCTTATTGATTATTCAGATCAAGAATTACAAATAGAAGAACAAGATTGTTGTGGAATAGAACAAATTAAAATATATCCTAATAATCTTTCACAAAAAGAAAAAGAAAAAAGAAGAACTTTAAATACCACAACTTGAACACTTAGAAGCTATGCTAGTATTGAGAGATATGCAGATTTTTTGGATGCACTTAGAAATCTCTTACAAAACGTAACCTTGCATGGGATGAGAGGTCTTCCCTAAATACCACAATGTGCCATTAAATGCATGAGGACACTTGTCACTTGGGGATATGCTCAACTTTGACTTCAGGAGGATTAGGAGGTCCATTTCATCGTACAAGAGAAAGAAACTTGTCGTTTGGGCGTGTATCCGATAAAGAGGAGATCCGGAGGTCATCAACAAATTAACGGTGACCCATTATTAGTATATATATATATATATATATATATATAGGGAGATGTTCATTTGAGAAATGGTAAATGTATAAGAAATAGAGAATTAATCCTAGCCATTCATCTGGTCAACATTTGCGACTTTAACCATGAAGCACCAGATAATTCCTTGCATGGTCCACAGAAGATAGAAGGGTAGTTTCATAAAATACGCGGGACGAGTTCATATTTGAACCTGTATGATTCTTTACGTTCATATGTGAATCAGTTAATTAGTTCATATGAGAATCATTTAATTAGTTTATATGTGAATCACAAAGGTTCATATATGAATCTGTTAACTAGTTTAACTGATTCACATATGAACTTACAGTTAAATAGTTCATATGTGAATCAGTTAATTAGTTCATATATGAATAACAAAGGTTCATATATGAATCAGTTAAAAGAGTTCATATGTGAATTACACTGGTTCACATATGAACTTATGAATCATACAGGTTCATATATGAACTCGTCTCGTGTATTTTGTAAAAATTACAAAACTCTCATTATATTTTTGGAATAGCCGCAACTTTTGACCAGTCAAAGCCACAATTCTTGACTAGTCAAAGCCGCAATATTTGACCAGTCAAATCTGATCTTGACTGTATGAATGGCTAGGATTACTTCTCTATTTATCAAATATTTACCACTTCTCAAATGAACCTAAGGCTATATATATATATATATATATATATATATATATATAGGGTCAGGTTCACGTGAGACCAAGCTGTTTCCGTGAGACCGCGTGAGACCAAGCCTTAAAACATGAAACTTCACACCGAAACACTGTGATGGTAAAAAACATTCGAACCTTCATAATGTAATCACACTATGAAGGTAAAAAAACCTAAACCAAGTTAAAAAAATCAAACCTTCACAGCTAAAAGACTGTGAAGGTATATCCGAACCTTCACAGTGAAGACGATGTGAAGGTAAAAAAAACGAATATTCACAGCGAAAAACACCGTGAACATAACATTTACGGTGTTTTCCCTATGAAAAGTTCGATTTTTTTTTACATTCACAGTTTTTTGGTGTGAAGTTTCATACTTTAAAGCTTGGTCTCACCGGTCTCACGGAAACTGTTTGGTCTCACGCGAACTTAAGTCTATATATACATATATATATATATATAGGGGCTTAATCAAATGAGAACTAGGTAGTTTGTGATAACTGTGAGATCCAATATGAGCCACACATTTAGAATAATTAATATTAATTTTAAATAAATAGAAAATGATATTTTAGTAAATTTGTTTAATTCCTAAATCTTCTTAATTCCTAAATTTTCTTATTTCCTTTTACAAAAGGGTATCACAATGTGCTATCACATATTTTTTATGTTTACAAAAGGGTATCATAGTGTATTATCATTTATTTTCGATCTTTACAAAGTGTATCACAGTGTGCATCACTTATTTTCGATGTTTTTTCGGTCTTTACAAAGTGTATCATGGTGTGCTATCACGTATTTTTGATGTTTTTTCGATGTTTACAAAAGGGTATCATAGTGTGCTATCATGTATTTTCGATCTTTACACAGTGTATCACAGTGTGCATCATATATTTTCGATTTTATAAAGTATATCACAGTGGGCATCATGTATTTGCCGGAATAATATTTGCTAGAGAGATGAGAGAGAAGAGAAGAGAGAGAAGAAAAGAGAGAGGAGATTTCAAAAATACCTAAAATTCCTTTAATTAAATTTTTTAATTAAAATTACCAAAATTATTGATTTCCTAATTTATCTTCTGATTTGTGGTTAAGATTGGATCTCACGGTTACCATAGATAACTGAGTTCTCCCTTGAATGGCTCCTTATATATATATATAAATAAATAAGATTTTGTATTAGAAAATATTTTTATATTATTGATCGATACTTAAATATTTTATAGTGATCTTCTTTTGAGAACCCATTAAATTGTGATAATCTTGAGAGCTAGTGTAACAAACGTTACACGTAAAAAAAGTTTCACATTGTGAACCGAACACATATGAAACAAACATATTATTGAAACAAATATATGTTCATGATATTAAATGCTAGCCTTTGATAAAAAAAAGTAGTGTAAAAAAATACCTTATGATACAAGTTTTCACGGATCTCATAAGTTTTAAAGTTCTTGAATGATTAAATCCTAATATTTTATTAAACTAGTGTTGGGCCCGTGCATTGCATGGGAGGATAAATTTTTTGTTGGAATATTGAACCGAGTTAAAATGAAACGTAATTTCTCTGTTAACAGTTAATGAAATACAATGTGAAAAACGAATGTATTTTCATAAGTGGTTAACTTGCATATATTCTTAATCGTTTATTGTTATGAGTTTGTGCAATAATATTGGTAATAGTTTTGTATTATATTATTTAAAACTCAAATGACATGTCTCACAACATATCACTATTATTGAAATAATTATAAATATAAAAATTAGTTGTTCAACTTGCAAGACAGATCCCATTAAAAATCCCAATATCAAGCTATTATAGTAACTTTTTCCTATAAAAATATGATTAATATTAACTCTATAATTTGTCATAAATGCATCGTTCATTTTAAGCTATTATAGTAACTGTTACCGCATAAAAAAAATAAGATTATCAACTCTATAAGTTATCAAAAATGCATTATCTTCTCATATATATATATATATATATATATATATATATATATATATATATATATATATATATATATTCACATCTTTCTTTCAATTTAACATTTTCTTATCAACTCTGATAACCATTGTGGGTTTTGAAAAATATAAACAAATCCTCAGTAAATAAAATAAAATATAAAAAAGTAGTTTTTCAAAGAAACAAAAATATAGTGGAATACATTTTGTTCAGTTGAAGGTTCCGCCATTGACACCCGACAGTTCGTCTTCTTCTTGTACTCGGATGATACATAGAGAAGCTATATATATTTATAGTGAATGTAGAGAATATTTTAAAATCTTTTATTTTCATTTTCGATTTTACATTTAAATGTAAATATATTAAAAATATGGAAGAATATTTTTATATCTACATCGTTTCTATTTTATTTTCTTTGCACTTGGTTAATTTGGAAAGTATTGCGGAATATTTTTATTTTAAAAAATACGATAATTTATTAGTGTATCTCGTTATTTTTTATTTTTAATTCATATCTGTAACACCCGTAAATTCCTGTCTGTGAAAGTCAATCCCTTGAGAAATCCTTGATTTTGATCATAGAATTTCATCCCTTACGCCTTACTTTTTAAGCCTTATCGCATCGTGGGTGCTCCGGATGAAAATGGAAGAAATCGGGGATCGGGACACTCTGGGCGATAGTGCCCTGGCGATAGTGCCCTGGGCACAATCGTCGGGCACAATCGCCAACAGAGTGGTGCCCGCGGTACAGTTTGGGCGATAGTGCCCTGGTGAAAGTGCCTTGGGCACAATCGCCTGCGGCCTCTGGTTGTTTTAAAATCGATTTTGAGCAGCCCCACCTCATTATTCTCAATCCCTTTCACCCTTTTCTCTCTAGAAACCGAACCCCAAAACCCTAAAATCAGTTTTATGCATCAAGGGCACCAAATCGTTTATGTTCCAAGTGTTCCTCCTTCCACCCATCAAAGATTGGAAGTTATTGGTCAAGGAGCTTCATCTTCATCTTCAACCTCAAGTTCATTTCGGGTTTTCTAGGTTTTTCGTCAAAACCTAAGTGGTAAGTACATTCTTTCCATTTCCAAACCTTGTAATAAGTTATGAATGCTCCATTGATGTTTCCCTAGTACTTGGCTTATCAAATCTTGGACTTGATAGTTTTGGGAGAAACTAGGGTTTGGATCTCGTTGGGGATTTTGGTGTATTATGTTTGGGGAATGTTTCTATATGGTTGGATGTGGTTATTTACGGTTGAAGTTGTGTGGATCTAGGTTTTTGGAGGATTTCGGCTTGAAGATTCAAGCGGCCTTCAAATGAGCTCCTTCGGTGAAATCTAGATTTAGCCTAAATCTAGCAAGGTGAGTTCAAGTTGATTTATGAAAACGTTGTACATGCCAAAATGTCTATTTTAAAGTGTTTTATATGTTTTTCATGAAATTATCAAATGTTGGGTTATTTGCTAATCTTTGATTATTTGAATTATCTAACTTTACAAACCTTGTATAACACCCACATTGGAGATTTTTGGGCGTTTGATATATGTGTCACAAACGAATGTGTTTTGAAGTCTTTTTACTTGAATGGATCTTTGGTCAAAGAAATACACTTTTAAATGTTTGTCGAGTCTTATGCATCGTCATGAAATGGAGTGTTTTATAAAGTATCACTTGCACATTTATGTGAGGTAACTTGAAAGAATGTTTATAGTCTCCTTTTATGATTTCATTCTTATCAGCAGTTAAATTTGGAAAATGCATATTTTGTGTTATGAGTTCATTTGGAAAATGGTTTGTCTCAACTAATGTTGAGTTTTGAACTAATCTCACTTTTGGTCGTGATGTTTGCATATCCGTTGGGTGAGTGCGTTTTATCGTGTTTTCATTACATTTATTAATGAATCAATGGGTTGCTAAGTCTGCGGCTTGGCATTGTTATTTTGATGGGGTTTGTTGGACAATAGTCCAGTTTTGGTAGCTCGACTTCGAGCCTTGTTAGGCCTTATGCGTATTATTTGGCTTATTTGATGCATTGGGAGTCATGACCCCAGTGTTTGGTTTATTATCGTCCGACGTTGGGACGATTAGTTTTCCATGTCGAGGCACGTTAGGCACCGGATGTGGGTGTAAGACCTTCGTGCTGCACGTTAAGGTACCGGATGTGGGTATAAGTCCTTCGTGCTCAAGTATTACGATATTAGATGAGGGGCTCGACATAGGAACCCGACGGGGTTTAACTCGAGTTTCCGTGGGTGTACGTTTAAAGCTACTGAACCTGACATCTCTTGCGTGTACTTTTGTTTATATGACTAGTCATAACAACATAAAATGGGCTTACTTTGTGGACCGTCACATTTTATGGAATCGGGAATCCCCCGTCACCGAAAGGTGTTGTTTTTGGGTATTGAGTTTTATTATCCAAGTTTTCGGTGACATTTTGTATATTTGGGTTTTACCCTTGATTTATGGGTTGAGTATTACGCGCCACCCAAGTTTTGGGTATTTTGAAATATAAGGTTTAACCGTACCTTCTTAAATGGAGAGTTCAATTTATATTTGCGCTTTGAGTGAGTTTTGGGTTAAAGCTATGAAGGGGCGGTTTACATTGGTATCATTCTTTTGTAGTAGTTTGATTTGGAAAACGTCCAAATTGGTGTTCTCCGTCTAAAATGCATATTATTGGAAAATGAGTCGTTTGCATCTTCAAAGCATACCTTTTGAAAGATTATGAATTAAAATGCATTATCTATTTTCGCAGACATCTTTATATATGTTGAAAACTCTTGAGCTCACTAGGCGTAAGCCTAACCTTTTTAATTGTCGGCATGTGCAACAGGTTCCAGTTGAGAGTTGGGTTCTAGCAGTTCTATGAAGCGTAGAGCCTTAACTAGACACTAAAGTAAGTAGTTGGTGAAGTCTACCGCAATGTTGGAGATAGTGACTATATTTGGATTTTAGTAGCATCCGTCCTTTTATAGTTGTATGTAAAGATTGAATGTTTGTGTATTGAAGTTGAATCTAAATTGTGGTCGTCGATGATTCAATGATTGATGTATTTAGAAAATTTTAAATAAGTTGCTATTTCCAAAATTTAGGGTGTTACAATATCAACCTTTTTTTTATCTTTTAATGCTCGTGAAAAAAAAATACGTGTAGATTTTATAAAATAAAATAGATTTTATATTAGCAAAAAAATACGGAAGAAAAAAGATTTTATATTACATCTCATTATGTAAAAAGATTTTATAAAATAAAATATGGAAAAAGATTTTATAAAATAAAATATGGAAAAATCATTATGAGATAAAAAAATACGGATAAAATCTATTTTATTAAATCCTCCACCAAAAAAACAAATATTTATATTAATAAATGAGTATTCATTCCACAAATAGATGATTATGTGAGATACTGTGTTTGAAAAAGTTGTACCAAAGCATTAAGAAATTGTAAATTAAGTAATTGGCTTTAATTAATTGTAACTTGTGCTTAAAATGTTGTAATTAAGAGTTTTTTATTTCGTTTTTGTAACATAGTATAGATTATAAATGAAATTAAATAGTTTAACAGAGGAAGCCATTTGTTTAAATGCCAGCTGTATTTTGTTTTGGTTTAGCTGTTGCACGTGCTCAGCTGCAAAACGTTTAAAAGCAAAAACAATGCGACGACCACTGTCATGCATGAGTTTGACTTTGACATTTTTGTCCCTAGCCCCATTTTTGTCATTTCACTTGCTCACAAACTCTCTTTCCTTTCCCAATTAAAATTTAGAGTAAACTACAAATTTGGTTACGTGATTTGTCAAAAATAATACTTTTTTTTCATGTAATTTCAAAATTAGTCATCGTGATTTGAAGAAAACGTTCCGATTTCCTCTCCTCTTTTTTTTTTGAACGACAAATTAACATACGCACACGTTCCCGGGGTATCCGGGCTCCCATTTAAGGGTGTCACCCGACTAATTCTCGTCGATCACGACCCAACCCAATTAAGGGTACCACTATGTGGCATGCCCATGATCATAGATGTCACAGGATGCTCACCACGGGGCTCGAACCTGGATAGTCAGGGATACCATCCACTGACCCACCAGGATGTTACCTTACCACTGGGCTACAACATGAAGGACATTTCCTCCCCTCTTTTAATAGACCTTAAAAATTCCTTAAATGAAGGAATTTCTATCCTTTTATCAATATTCTTGTCTTTTATCTAATCAAAAACCATATGGACCAAAATCAAAAATTCGATTTGATTGGGTGAAAGGGAAAAAGAATTTATAAAATGATATCTCATTTAACGGGTTTTTTAACGACTGTTATAGGAATGGATCAAATCCGGACGTTTTTACAGACCGCAATGGTTTTTTGATTTCAAAACTAATTCCGTACGTCATCTTGTAATTTCAAAACTAAAAGGAAACAAGTGTTATTTTTCACAAACCATGGGCACCAAAAAAACTATCTTTTAAAACAAATATTAAAAAAAAAATATATATATATATATATATATATATATATATATATAAAAATCGTATAAGAAACTATCCAACTTTTTAAAACATTATTCAATATATATATATCGTATAAGAAACTATCCAACTTTTTAAAACATTATTCAATATATATATATATATATATATATATATATTTTTTTTGTATCTTTTAAGGATTTTTTTTGGCTCAAAACTACCTTAGATATCAAATTTGAAAAAAAGTTGATTGCATTGAAAGAGAATCTATTTTATATTTTAAGAAAAAAGTTTAATTTAAAAAAAATACTATGTTGTTGATGTAATTAAGAGAAAATATTATAATCTTATAAACATAAAAAAATATTAAAGCTAATGGCGTGTAGCTCAGTTGGTTAAGGGGCGAGAAGATGTTTGTTCCAATAGGCCGTTGGTCTCGGGTTCGATCCCAGACCCCCTCGCAATCGCCTTGCCGCTGAGTGAGTCAGTATGCCCCTCACATTGGGAATTGACAGCCTGTGTGGGTCGATGTTGAAAGTCATTCAAGTTAAATAATGGATGGTTAAGTTATCGTAACTCCATGAGCATATGACAACGAAGACGGAGTAATAAGTATAGGATTTGTCAGCTTTCATGTTTATGGAGAAACTTCAGAATGTGAGAGTAGAATATAAAGAAAGAAATTATGAGGTCCACCTAAAGGACTTAATAACACTAAATAAAGTACAAGCACGACTTCGACATCTCTTAGAATTAGATGAGTATAAAGCTCATTCCCTCATTCAACAAAGAAGAAAAGCGCTTTAGTTCCACACAAACAATTGATGGATTGTGTTATGTTGTTATATGGGCATTTGAATTATCCGAAGAAGTAGTGGTAGTTACAAGGAATTATAGTGAAGGTAGACTTTGAAAAGTCTTATGACCTTGTCTACCATCAATTTTTGTTAGACCAAAACCATGGGGAGAGATGGTTCCCAAGTGCGCTTGAAAAACATTCAAGTTAAATGATGGATGGTTAAGTTATCATAACTCCATGAGCATATGACAACGACGACGGAGTAATAAGTATAAGATTTGTCAGCTTTCATGTTTATGGAGAAACTTCAGTATGTGAGAGTAGAATATAAAGAAAGAAATTATGAGGTCCACCTAAAGGACTTAATAACACTAAATAAAGTTCAAGCACGATTTCAACATCTCTTAGAATTAGATGAGTATAAAGCTCATTCCCTCATTCAACAAAGAAGAAAAGTGCTTTAGTTCCATACAAACAATTGATGGATTGTGTTATGTTGTTATATGGGCATTTGAATTATCCGAAGAAGTAGTGGTAGTTACAAGGAATTATAGTGAAGGTAGACTTTGAAAAGTCTTATGACCTTGTCTACCATCAATTTTTGTTAGACCAAAACCATGGGGAGAGATGGTTCCCAAGTGCGCTTGAAAAACATTCAAGTTAAATGATGGATGGTTAAGTTATCATAACTCCATGAGCATATGACAACGACGACGGAGTAATAAGTATAAGATTTGTCAGCTTTCATGTTTATGGAGAAACTTCAGTATGTGAGAGTAGAATATAAAGAAAGAAATTATGAGGTCCACCTAAAGGACTTAATAACACTAAATAAAGTTCAAGCACGATTTCAACATCTCTTAGAATTAGATGAGTATAAAGCTCATTCCCTCATTCAACAAAGAAGAAAAGCGCTTTAGTTCCACACAAACAATTGATGGATTGTGTTATGTTGTTATATGGGCATTTGAATTATCCGAAGAAGTAGTGGTAGTTACAAGGAATTATATTGAAGGTAGACTTTGAAAAGTCTTATGACCTTGTCTACCATCAATTTTTGTTAGACCAAAACCATGGGGAGAGATGGTTCCCAAGTGCGCTTGAAAAACATTCAAGTTAAATGATGGATGGTTAAGTTATCATAACTCCATGAGCATATGACAACGACGACAGAGTAATAAGTATAAGATTTGTCAGCTTTCATGTTTATGGAGAAACTTCAGTATGTGAGAGTAGAATATAAAGAAAGAAATTATGAGGTCCACCTAAAGGACTTAATAACACTAAATAAAGTTCAAGCACGATTTCAACATCTCTTAGAATTAGATGAGTATAAAGCTCATTCCCTCATTCAACAAAGAAGAAAAGCGCTTTAGTTCCACACAAACAATTGATGGATTGTGTTATGTTGTTATATGGGCATTTGAATTATCCGAAGAAGTAGTGGTAGTTACAAGGAATTATAGTGAAGGTAGACTTTGAAAAGTCTTATGACCTTGTCTACCATCAATTTTTGTTAGGGTGGTAGGTGTTGGTCGTGGAATACAATAACTTATATATGATGTTTTTATATAATAAGGTTAAATACAAACACAATAATTTACAATTTTAATTATATATTTTATATTAAAACAAAAAATTACAGATTTGTTGCGGAAGCTAAGAAGATAAAACCTAACCCTAAAAAATCTGACATATTTGCTAACATTGAAAGAGTGATTGTTAGGCCCAGATTACAACAATATCAATGGATTATAGATTGAACAAAAGAGGATTTGGGAGGAATCATGTGTTTTATTCACATATAGTTATTATAATCTACCTAGAGAGAGAGAGAGAAAGATGTTTCTCTCTCTAGAAACACATAATCTCACATACAGCTACATTGTGAATTACCTTTTTCATACACAAATGAACTAACATGAACTTATTTATACTCCCCCAAACTCCCTTGCACAACATTAAGCCCAAGCCCAATATGCACAATACAAGGCCCAAATACAAATTGAAAGCCTTTTACAAAACTTTCAACATATAGGACATTTTGTCCTAATATTCTTCCCTAAAGTTTTGTAAATGAATCATCATCTTTAAGCTTCAACTCTTTCCCCCCTTGATTTCTTTGAAAAACTTTAGTGTTGCACATATTTAAGACAGTTCAGGCTCCCCCTTGAATAAAACTCTTACTTTTCATAATTTCAACTATAGAACCAGATTCAATGTGCAATAACCCCGACTGAATGCACAAAAAGTAACTTTCTCTGTAGAAACTCAACACATCCGATAAGCCCACAAGAAAGATAATGTTCGAGTTGTGTGACAATCCACAGTGCAAATTCAGTTTATAACAGAGAATCTCTCTTTGAACCGAAATTTGAATAGGAATCCAGCTTAAGAACTTGTTCCGATCAGCTCGTAGAAGGAAGCAACTTGTAGCAAACATTATTTTGCAAGGGTTAGAAGAAATAACCAATAATACTGTTTAGCAACTGAAGAAATATGCTCATTTCCAAAATACTGTCCAGAAAATTGAATGAAGAAACCTATAACTCTAATCTTCATAAATCAGTTGAATGATTATATGCACTCAAAAGTCTAAATCACAACCACAGTACCAGAACAATGATTGCAATCACTTACAATTCTGATTGATCAACTCAGAAAAATGATTAAGAGCACTCAAAGGTCTAGCATCGTTAAGAAAACTTCAGAATAATGATTGCAGATACTTAAACGTCTAATCCAATCCAATCAAAGACTGAATCCAAACAACCAACTTCTGAAAAACTTGACAAACATGAGCTCTTTTAACCTTGTACACTTGCTAGAGATATGTGACAAACGAAATATAGGAATGATGTCACATATGCTTTACGCGAGAATCCTATGAACAGATTGTCCCCTCTTATGTCGCATAGGGAAGTGAGTTAACTTGTCGCAGACTGAGCATGAGTGTACAGTGACTTGCCGTAAATCATTAATCTCAACTTGTCGCATACCCACTTGTTGTAAATCAAATTACTTTGAACCACACTTGTCGCAAGAGCCTTGACCCGATAAGCTCATTTGTCGCAAGTGCCTTCATGCGATAACTTGACTTGTCGCAAACAACATAACATGCACAGTAATTTGTCGTAAACCACATCTTGTGATAAGTTGGCTTGTCGCAACAAGTTACTTGCGATAAGCTCCCTTAAATTTTTTTTGATGAATGTTGCGATAAGTGGGATGAACTTGCGACAACTGGAGATCTTGTGATAAGTCGATTCTAAATTCCAAAATCTGCCATAACTCTTTCAATTCTTCGAATTTCGAGATAAATATTTGCAGAATTGTCCATGAACACAATCTGAAAAACTTTCTAGTTGATGATTTCAACTAAAAAGTATTGAATTACAAGATTCAATCTACACACAGTCTTTCACAATCTTTCGAATAAAACTTAAGAAAAACTTCAAATTCACACAATCTGTTGTGAATTTGATAATACAATTCAAACAAACACTGTTCTATTACATCAAATTTGAATAAAAAAGATCCAAAAAAAACATAATTTGAATCTGAATAGTAACTCTTGCGACAACTTTCAAACTTTCCAAATTTAGCCGAATTTGATCAAATTTATGAATCTTTGTCTGCTCTATACCAATTGATAGTCCCAAAATGAAAGTGTATATCAAGATTAATCAATGAAACCACAAGTATATTGATGTCAATCACTTTCTCTCTCTACAAGTTTCTCTCACTAGAAAATCTCTCTGCAAGTGTAATCTAACAATGACAATTCATATGAAAAAGGTTACAAAACAAAGACTATTTATAATCTACATAAAATACAAGGAAAGTAAACTAACACTGACTTTCTATTAAAGAGACAATTCTATTAACTTTGAAAAATCTTCAAAGTTCAAATGCTTAAATAATTATGATATTTTTGCAAAGCATACATTCATTTGACAATGTTTTCATATTCTTAGATTAATATTTCTTCAAGTTAAACTGTTGAACATCCTATTCTTTTAGGACAAAATTTCATGGGATCAGTGTGAGAACTTTTTATATTTCTATGGATTCACGTCAACCAATGTTTCCTACCTAAGAAGTTATCCTTGAGTGATTGAGGGGTGAAGGGTCAACATCGAAGAGTGGGGGAGGAAGTTCATCCGGTTGAACAACCTCATTGTGCTGAGCGGAAAAATGAAAATGAGAGTTTGGTTAGAAGTAAGCATATTGAAAGCAGACAGAGGGAGAGAGAACAGAGTTAAAAGAATATGAGAACTCTACACCAACCACTTCTAAGTCAGGCAACCACATTACTGATTGGTTCACAACCTCTTTGGTGACCATCATTGAAAATGGTAGTGAGCCCATTCTAACTCTTGATTTTAACCCCACTAAGCATTCATTTCTTTCTTAACAAAGAAGTGTTTCAACTTTTCATAGGGAAACACCATATAATCTATATAATCTTCATTTGGAAGTTTTGGATATTGAAACAGAAGGAAGTTTGCCCCACCTTCACACTTCAATCATGCACATTGAGTCCGTGGAAAACTTGTTGTGTCTCAACAATTTACACATTTTGAGCCTGATAAAGAACATTTTGCTTAAATTCTTTCATACACAAGGACATACATACAAAGAATATGTTTTTTTTGCCATAAAGGTCATATAAATTCCTTGTGTTTTTTTTTATGATTGAATGGAAGACCTGGGGAGTGAACATCAATAAAACTTCTTTCCAAAGTACATTTGTTGTACTAAGTGGGTTCATGCTACTTACAGGCATGTTAATTGTTTCATTTGTTAATTCAGGGTTACAACTCGTCTCTGAATTTGAAAAGATTCGGAATTATATTTTTTGGAATTGACGGATGGTTCTTATGTTAGAAAAGGGAAAGATCAGATATTTGGTCAAAGGTGAGAGTTGCGCTAATCATAAATGGAAAGAATGACTTTCTTGTGAAGTTTTAATGATCATGATGCTCACAATCATCAAAAAGGGGGAGATCATATGAAGAAAGAAAAGGGGAGATACAATGAAAGAAAGAAAAAGAATTATGAAGTTTCAATTTCAAGTCATGGGAAGACACAAAGGTTCAAAATGACAAAGTTCAAGAAAGTTTGTTTTAAAGTTTACTGACAGATGTTTGTTGAAGAGATTAAGTCATGTGACAAAGAAAAATATTCAAAAAAATTTCTTGAAAATGAATAAAATATGAAGATAATTTCTTTGCTAAAGATGATGTTTGTTAAGAAAAGTATCGTTTTGTAGAAGAATGTTATGGTTGATAAAATTTGTTTGACTTCAAGAGAGAAGACCGTTAAAGCTGAATTTGTTTTGAAGAATGATCTCGAATACAAAGGGGAAGATTGTTAGTGCAAATATTGTTGTATTTAAGATCATAGAATGAATATTCTACATTGAAGTCAAAGCATGAAAGTCAATGTTAGCTTACTTTCCTTGTATTTTATGCAGATTATAAATAGTCTTCGCTTTGTAATTGTTGTCATATGAATTGTCATTGTTAGATTACACTTGTAGAGTGCTTTTCTAGTGAGAGAAACTTGTAGAGAGAGAAAGTGATTGATATCAATATACTTGTGGTTTCATTGATTAATCGTGATATATACTTGCATTTTGGGACTATCAGTGATGGAAGAAGGTACCTTTCAGATCAAATAGTCCTTTAGATGGTGACACCGATTTTGCCTAAGAAACTATCATTAAGAAGTTATTTCAAAACGGGTGAGTAGCAACAAATGACAAGGTGACCTTTTATAGCCACCATTGCATTAAATGCTACCATCCAACTTTAACAGAGTTAAGCCACATAGCCATGTTGTCAAACTACACCTAAGATCGTGACTGTATTTCCTGCTCTGTCGAGCTACACCTCCAGTCGGACTTTATTTCAAGTCCCAAAAACTGTATCCCCCATTGCATGCTCTGCCGAGCTACACCTCAAAGATACACGATCTTATTGCCTGTTCGGTCTCTAGTGGAGTTTCATCCTCAGGGTACTCATTCGACCCCTAATGCCTACTCCCTAGCATTCAAGACAGGAGCCTCAACCCCTTACTTGATAACTCATGATGCCTAACCCTCGTGCACAAGAATTAGACATCCAATCACAAGCCCCATGGTACCGAAGTACAACCCATAAAGGTTCCTCTTCGCCAAACAACCAGGACAACAACGATGCCAACACGGTAAAATCCCCAAGTTGAGAGTATCATGACTCCTCATCCTTAAATATGATTGACTTACATGCCTATGGATCCAAATGCTTTACAGTCTAAAATACATGACTCCAATTGAGTGACACACACACTCAAAACATGGATACTCTACGATAAGTGCAATAAATGCAACTCACACCCAAGGCTCCCCTTAAGGTTATTAAAACCGGACAAAAGTCCCCATGACCTGACAAAGCTGAAAACCGAGCCTTAAGCTTAACCAATCGATTAACCACACGCTAAAATCCACAAAATGCAATAAATGCAACCGACCATGTTTATGCAAGCACATGCTCCAAAAATGCATAAATACATTCCAACACCATTTAGGTTTGGACCTTTTATTTTCTAAACAAGTTTATAACCCAATTGGCTCGATCTCTCAAGCGTCCCCAAAGCACCAGGTCGACATTTTTCATAACAACATTAAAAGTACAATTACTCCCAAGGATTAACATGCGTACGATAAATCGTTAAAAGTCAATATCAAAGATTTACTCAACAAATTACTTGAAATACATTTTTCCCCAAAACCACAGAGGTTTACGATAACCGAAAGGTACACAGGGTTTGGAATGACCAAACTCCAATGACTCGTACGTTGGTATTTTCAAAACATTTCACAACACAAAATACACTTATTACTAATAGCCACAAAAATGCATTTTTACCACTTACCCTCCATTTATGAAAATGGTTATCAAAACATTTTCATTATGATACAATTATCAAAAATCCCCAAAATCCCAAAGATGGGTGTTTTATAACTTTATAAAGTTAAACACTTTCAAATAACCAAAACTTATCAGATAATCAACAGTTAACAATTTCATGTAAAACACAAAAACACTTTAAAATGAATATTTTGGCATGTACATCGTTTTCGCAAATCAACTTGAACTCACCTTGCTAGATTTAGGCTAAATCTAGATTTTACCCCAACTTGAGCTTCCTTGAAGAATTCCGAATCCACAAGAAAAATCCTTCAAAAACCTAGATCCACAATTTCCACCCATAAATAATCATATTCAACCATTTAGAATTGATCCCTAAACATTTTACATCAAAATCTCCATTTTGGCCAAAACCCTAATTTTTGACCTAAAGCCTCCAAAATCTTCCAAACCAAAATTGGAGGAATAAAACACTAGGATATCATCAATGAAGCATCTATATCTTATAATGAGTTTTAGAAATGGAGAGGATAAACTTACTACTTAGGTTTTGGTGAAAACTTAGAAAACCCTAAAATGGAGCTTGAGGTTGAAGATGAAGATGAAGATCCTTGCTATCAAGCTTCCATCCTTGCACTTGGTAGAGTATTGATACTTCACAATTTGGGGATTTGAGGATTTAGAACCCCAAAAACACCATAGATTAGGGAGGTGGGTCTTGGGAGAGTTTTGGAAGAGTTGAGGAGAAAGTGAGAGGTGAAGAATGAGAAAGAGAAGCTGAAACCCGCAATTTAGAGAAACCTGTCCCCACCATGCGACATTTCCAGGAGACTATGCTCAGGGAAATGTCGTCTGGCATTGTCGCCAACTTGCCCCAAGCCACTGTTTCCCCTGTGCGACTATGCCTGATGCGGCTGTGACTCGTCATAGTCATCGGGCATTGTAGTTGGGCCCGTACCAAGCTCCGAAACTCGAATTTTTCAACACCAAGACCCTCGAAACTCCCAGGGACTTTAAATAATGTTTTCCCAACAAAAACCCCACCATTTATAAGTTACATAAACTTCCGGTGGCCTTTACTTACCGAAAATTACGGGTGTTACATTAAGATACCTAATTCCTTTCTAATACAATGTTAGAAGTTGAATTCAATGGGAAGGCTCACTCTAAGAGATTGGAGAACAAGTTGATCATCCCAAGGTATGTGCTTGGTATTGCAAGTGAAGGAGGTTGAAATTATACTTTTTAAAAGTTCTTTCTAAAAGTAAATGTGTAGGCGCATGATGAAAATAACTACCTATATGAGTGTAAGGTGTGGCCGCTTCAAGAATCTTGGACTTGGATTTGTATACACTCACAAATGGCTAAGGTCACATGGATTATAGCAGGGTCAAGTTTGAACTCTATAGAGTCATGTAAATTCATGTGTACGTTATTTTTTTGGTACTCAGATGAGTTGACGGGTTCAATCCATAGGTCACCCAGAAACTTGAGTATTTGAAATGTGTAATGTAAGATGAAAATTCCAATCCTCGATATATTTTTATTTATGCACAAGTTTGTTTTCGTATATCAACTATTGTTTATGAATTAAGAGTTATACTAAAATGGGAGGAATGTTGGTGATTTTAATTAAATCATCAGTTCATTTTACGTAATTGGATTCACAAAGAGAATGAAGGGGTTGGTAGCTAAGCTATAACATGGGCTAGGAGGTGTGGAGTGCACACTCGTGTAAGCTAACTAGAACTTGATAATCATTGGATGGTTTAGTGTGGCGAGTTTGTAAATGGTAGATGGCAGTGCATGGGCCGTGCGGTTTTTCATTTGAAAAGAGCACGTGTCGTGCTTCGAAACAAAAGGTTGTGTATGGGTCATGCATTTTTCCACTTGAAAATAGCACGACTCGTACTTTTATTGTCAGTGTGGTATCAACTGATAGGTACATCAACTGACGGTTTGCGACAGGGTCATCAACTGATGACTTCAATTGTTGGTTTTGTTTCTGATATATTATCAGCTGATAAGTCTTACCACTAACGGGATCATCAACTGATGAGATTGCAATTGATGGTTTTCGTACTGATAATTAATCAACTGATGGTTTTCGTCATTTTTGTAACTGATTTGTTTTGTAACCGTCTATTACTTATTTCCAACAATCATTTCCGTTTAACGAGGAGTTATTCTTGGTATTAATGTAGGAGCAATTACGATTCTCTAAGTTGAAAATAGGGGTGAGCAAAACCCGACCGACCCGACCACCCGAACCACCCGAAAACGAATTAAAATACGGATATGTAGGATCGGGTTGGGTATCCATCTTCCTCACCCGACCCGTCCGAAATATCCGAAATCATATAATTTTTTAAAATTTATTATTAATAATAAATATAAATATATTATCTCTAAACCTAAATATCATCGATTCATCTCAGACCCAAATCAAATTCTCTAACCTCTCAAAATCAAATTCTCTAACCTCTCAGAGACCTAAGTTCTTGACCTCTGACCACTTCCATCGACTCATCTTCAATCTTAACACCACCACCATGCTTTTGAAGTGGTGGCCTTCCCCTCTTTCTCTTCTGTTCTTTACCATCTTTTGTTCTGAAGTGGTGGCCTTCCCCTCTTTCTCGTCTGTTAACCTTTGCCGGAATAGCGACCCCTCTCTCTTATGTTCTTTCCTGCTTTTGTTTTTTTTAATTGAATTTTTTTTTGAATATGTGTTGGTGATTGTCGTGCAATTATGTAGGGAACACAACTTATTGATTGTGCACCACCCCAACCACCCGACCCGAACTTATCCGTGACCCGACCACCCGAAACCTGATCTACCCGAAATGCATTCGGTCGGATTTCGGGGCTCTTATCCACCACCCAATATCCGATCGGGTTATGGGTTTTGGGCCCCGACCTGACCCGTCCGATGCTCATCCCTAGTTGAAAAGGGAATTATTTATGCCAAAATTGGGACTAAATATTTAAGATTATCCTCGAGTGAAATTTGTTATACCTAGACAGATTTGGGTAGAATATCACTTAAGGAAAGCGAACTCTCAACAATCTCAAATGATTATCCAATTTTATACTCACTACTTTCTCACAAATCCCTTGATTTCCCCAACATCAAATGTCTCGTTCTCCTTTGTAGATTGATCCCTGACAATAGAAGGTCATATGGATAGAGGATTACAACAAGGAATCTATTATCACCCTTCTTATTTATGTTAGTCAATAAAGTTCTAAGCAAGATGGTATCGACATCCATAGACAAAGGACTAATAATCAAAGGCATCACATTGGGGAAGTATTGGTCTTTCATAATTGAATTAGATTGGTTCAACATTGGATTTTGAACTAACACTTAATAACTGACCGAAGATATTCAATTAAATTACAATTAGATATCTAGTTTTGTCAATCAACTATAATTGGATTTCATGAGTTTTTGCACACCCTTGGTCTAATTAGTTTAAAATTACCATCCAATAGAACGACCATCATTTATGTTATTTTGGACCTATCAATATTTTCATTTGTTTGAAATGTATATACAATTGGTTAATTTAACGTCAGGATATCAATTTTTATTAAAAGTTAGCTTAAATTTTCAAATCAAGATATTACATGGATCCAAAACATACTAATATATAAGCAATATTGATATTTAATGGATAAAATTGATACAATCTAATGGCGAATTAAATTGGATAGGAACCGTTGATTAAATTTAATTGGATTGGATCGTTTGTAAAACTCCAACATCAACACCCCTAATTTAGACCAAAATGTAACTTATTCAATTTTGCGGTGGTAAAATGATAGATTTTAAGAGTTGTTCTAAATTTGTTTTAGTGGTGAAATAGAAAAAAGTTTTTAATCACAAATAAAATCTTGATTAAGAACTTCTTGTTGCCAAATTTGAATAAGTATAAAAGTTTATTTTAAGGGGCTGTTTATTTACCTTTTAATGGTTCTATTAAGAGGCAACATCTGAATCGCTAAGAGGTAAATCTTGTTTGACAAAAAAAAGTGCTGCCTCTTAATGGTTCCAAAATCCTCTTAATGATTTTGTATTCTTACCCTCCCTTAACTATTAAGAGCCCTGATTTCATTATGAACAATTAGCAAACAACCATATTTCATTTTACACTATATATCATTCACACCTCTTAATCATTCAGACCACTTAATCATTCTGCACTAAACCATTCAGCAACTGCCAATAAAAGTAGAAGTCCCATGAAAGTAGCCAGCATTTCATAGAATTTTATAAGATTTATTTGTATAATGTTTTAAAAAGATCTTAAATACATTTGTTTTGAAATTATAATTAAAAAAATTAATGTAATTAATTTTATAAATTATTTATAAAAAATTAAATTTCATTTCATTTTAAATCCTACAAACCAAACACACCAAAAATTTCAAAATTTTCAAATTCGAATTCCTCCCCAATTCCAAATCTTTTCACGAAATCCAAATCTCTCAAAAACAATTTTTCAAACCAAACGGGTCCTAAGCAGGGCGGAACACGACCGTTGTAATCTGGGGGGCCGAAATATAATATGACAAAAATTTATAGATCCAAATGATACACATGTAAATTGTTTTTTATTCTCTGTTTTTTATGATTTGATACTAAATTTTAGAGAAAACTTGTTAATATAAGACTAATGGGTCGTTTACCAAACGCTTCAGTAAACACTTACCAAGTTATATTACCAAGTAAACTCTTACCAAGTTATATTACCTTATAAGAAGAACATGACAAACACCAAGAATCTTATCCGATAAAAACGATAGTAAGGACCAAGAGTCTTAGATTGTAAGTAAAGTTGAAGACTCTTACATGGTTAGCGCTAGGCTACCAGGTAAATTGTTGCATATGATGCATTTTGATGATGTAAAAATCTTACCCGACAAGATAAGTGATAGTGTTAAATCTTATTGATAATTAAACGTCTACCTGGTAAGTGTTTGAGTAAACGCCCCCTAAAACTAGAAACCTTTAAACTATAACCGAAAAATAGTAATACAAATTTATTATGATTTTGTACTATCATGGACAAATGAAAAAAAAACATTTAGATTTGTAACATAACACCATATATCAACATAAATATTATTTTTTATATTATTTAAATTCTAATTTTTATACATAAATTGATATTAAGAGCATCTCAAACAACTTCTCTAAAATAGAGAAAATAAGAATTTTGGGCATCTTTTTGCTCTAACAAATTCTTCAAAACTTTTTTCTAGAATGGAGAAAAGAGGAGAGAGAAATTTTTTTTTTATTATATTCCACCTATGAGAAATATTGAAATGAAATATTTAGGAGAGAGAAAAATAATATTTTATTAGATATATCATATATGTAATATTTTAATAATATAAATAATGACGTAATATCCAAAATACAAAAACTGTTGGAGTTGAATGCAATTCTTTTTTGAGATTTTGGACTTTGATTCTCTATTTTGGATAACTTTTGGAGATGCTCTAACAATTTAATATTAGGGAAGAAAAAATGACAAGAATTAAAAAATGCAATGCAAGGGATTTGATACTGTGACTTCTAAGATATGGCTAGAAGATGATAACTAGTTAAGCTACCAACTCTTATGTGTTCTCTATGGGAGATGTATAGTATTTGAGTCAAAAAGCGAGGGGCCATGGACCCCAAAATCCCTTATGGGGTTCCGTCGTTAGTCCTAAGGGTATGTTTGGTTCGCAGGATTTCAAGGGATTTGGAATTCTGGAATTTCAATGAAATCCCACAACTGGCAGATTTAATAATCCCTTAAAGATGATTGTCATTTAAAATCCAAAACTCATGGATTTTAATTATTTCGATCACATATTTACCAACCTCTTCCATCAAATTTTCCTTAATCTCTCCATCACATCCACATCTTGTCATTTCAATTCGTACGAAGTGAATCTGTTGGGTCATAAAAGATTTGAATATAACCTCCCCTTTTCGGCTTGTAACTGTATATCTGTAAAATGTTGTACATCTTCATACTTTGATTATTTTATGGTTCTTTGTAATAACTTAGTTGTGCTTTAAAAGATCGGTGAATCGAAGACTAACCGAATTCAACATGAAGAGTGTTTTCTGATGCAGATCAAGGCAACTTCACAAGTACTGAGCTACCTCTGCCGAAGTACTACATAGTCTTCGGCAGACCTCTCCTGTTGATGCTTCTATGATTGGTCGGCATAAATGACCTTTGTTGATCCCCTTCTATCGGCTAACTCCTCTGCCGACAATACTGCAAACATCTTCTCTATCGAATTAATTCTTGGTTCGGCAATCCCCTTTATAGGCAAATCCTCATGATTTGACTATACTTTATCTTTTCAACATCCTTCTGACAAATGGAATGGAACCTTCTATTGCACAGAGGATATTCACTCAAGTTCTGATCTGATAGAGACCTTCTTCCATAAAGATTTGATAAAGACTTGTACCATGTATATTTTATTAGGATATTGTCTTATCATAGTACACAAGTCTTTTTTGTATATTGATAAGTCATTTCAAATATCTAATAGTTTATTAAAGGAAATCTGAAGATCCAATCTACTTTTGACAAGTGTCCTTTGCATTCAATGCATTGGGTAGTATAAAAGAGTGAAGACCTCCTCCATGCAATGCACACTTTCAGCTCAAGAGATCTCAATGTACTCAAGCAAAGTTGCCTATTATTTCTCTCATCTTCATAACTTTTCAATCTTAGTGCTTTCAAAAGTTGTGTTCTAAAGTTTCTAAGTGCTAGATTGTTAGAATAGTTTACTATTATTTTCCACAACAATCTTTTGTTTTTCTAAGTGTAATTCTTGATATTTTATATCAATAAAAGAATTAAAATTAAGTAAAATATTTGTTTATTGTATTCACCCCCCCATTTTACAATACTGTTTTACTTATCAAGGACCAACAAGTGGTATCAGAGCAGGTTAGTTTAATCCATAAACTAGATCTGCAATGGCATCATCCTCTTCTGTGAAAGTTGATTTTTCTTCTCAAAACTCTTTTTCAAATTCTTTTGAAAATGGATCCATTGCCAAACCTCCCAAGTTCAACCCCAACAACTTTTCCTTTTGGAAAAGCCGTATGATGTTATTTCTGGAAGGTGTAGACAATCGTTTCATTACTGTGCTTTGTGAGGGACCCATTATCCCTAAAGTCTGGGATCCTTTTCAAAAAGCTCGTTCTGATCCCAAAGACAAAGAAAAATATAAATATGTTATTTATAGTGATTTTGATTCCTCGGATGAGGAATGAACCTCTACTACTGGTAGGTACATCCTCAAAAAGCCTAAAAACTGTACTGAGGATGACAAACGTCTTATTGCTCTTGACCCTAGAGTCAGATCAATCATTGCTCTCTCACTTCCTGATGAACTAAACCACTATTTGGTAAATCTTTTTATTGCCAAAGAAATGTGGCCCATTCTATGTGTTATGTACGAAGGTACAGAAGAGGTCAAGAAAAACAAAAAATATTTATCTGATTATTATAATCGTTTCAACAATCTTCTAAATGATCTTAAACTTCTGAGAAGATTGTGTTAAGTCTAAATATTGTATCCAAGATTTAATGTGGAAAGTCAAACATGTAAAAGTCAACATTGTCTTTGTATTAGAATTGTCAAAGCATGTTTAGTTTACTTAGTCCTTAAGTCTTGTGTTTAGATAGTGGGTATATATATAGGTTTTTCCTTTGTAATCTTGTAACTATGTCTTGAGCATTGCATTGTAATATTCAGATACATGTGATTGGAATTCAAGATCTACTTTCTCTCTTGTCAGGATCGAATTCTCAACAAGAATTAATTCTCAGAAACAATATCAAAGAAGTTTGCGGAATAACACTTTGATATTCAATGAAACAGTAAATCAACACAGTAAATATGAATAACAAACTGTAAGCTTTTATTTGATGCTTTGAAGTTACAAGATTACTCACTCAACCTCAATATTGATGAACAGGCTCACCAATACGAATTCTACTTCTCTAGAATCAGGATCTATGCCTTGAGGTTGTTTTTCTCTAAAAGAATGAAAACTGAAAGTTAAAAGTTATCTTCCTATTCTAAACAATACTATATATATATACTGAATACAAAGATAATTACAATGAATAAAATATCTTCAGTATATCTTCTATGTATATCTCTAAGCTTCCATGTATATCCTTTCATACGAATCTTCATCATATAAGCAGTATTAATCTTCAGCAGCATTAACTTCCTTCTAGCAGCATTAACTACTAAGCAGTACTAACCACTAGCAGTACTAACTAGCTAAGAAGTACTAACTTTGTTCAAGCAGTACTAACTTTGACTAGCAGTATTAATTAACACTAGCAGTAGTAACACTCAGCAGTACTAACCTTTATGTCTTCTAGCAGCATTAATATTGAACCAGCAGCATTAACCACACTTAATGAATTCTTCACTTCCCAACAATCTCCCCCTAACTTGACTTTTAGGAAAAGAAGTCAAGTTCTTCAGATCTCTTTCAAGATGATTTCAACACCTCTGATTCAATTTCCCAAATTTGGATCTAGGCCCAAACTTTGATTTACAGTTCTTCTCACCACAATCTTGGCCATTTCTGAATCCTTTGTACAAACCAGTGTAGCTTTAAGCATCCCTTCTAACTTCTCCTTGCTATGCTCATATATTTTGTCCACCAAGTAGTATTCATGATAACAATTGTCAATAGTAATCATGTATACTCCACAGTTTTCAAACAGTATCCATTTGTCAATCTTCTTGAATATGAACTCATGCATATGATCTTTAATCCTATGGTGCACTCTTGCAGGATCAAACATCATGCACAAGTATTCCAATGTCACTTTGAGAAGATTCTCTTCAGTACCTTTCAACACAGGTTCATAAAGTTTCATCCCAACTTTATATAGTTCTTCCATATCAGCTCTTGAGCAACTTCTGATGACTTTCCCCCATGTTGAATAAGCTTCAAATGAACCATCAGCTCTCTTGATTCTGAAGAAGTTCTTTCCATTGTCTCTCAGAATATCCCAGAAGATGATCTCTGGAGCTTGCATAGAGATTGGAACAGCTTTCAAATGTTCCACTATTGTCATGTACGGATCCATACTTTCATCAGTTTGCTTAGTGACCTGCTCTGGACTCTGTACTGGCTCTGTTGGGGATGTGACTGAAGGTTCTGCTTCCTTTTCAGGTTCTTCCACCCTAGGCCTTTTCAACTGCCTTTTTGGAGCAATTGTTTTTACTCTTTTTCCAGACTTGGCTTCTCTACCAACATTTCCAGGTTCTTCCTTCTTCTCTTCTGATTCTTCTTTGGAAGGTGTGGTTTTCTCAGGGAATGGTTGTTGGATGTTGAGATCATGTCTCTCTTTCATCCTTCTTTCTGCTTCTTCCCTTTGAGAGGAATCCCCTTGGAGCTTTGTCATTTCCTTCCTGTATAGCTCTTCAACCTGAGAGTATGCCATATGAGTAAACATCTCCCCCTTAACACCAATTGCACCTTTCAGGAAGTTTATCATCTTTCTTCTTTCCTGATTGGCCAAAAAGGTCTTGGAGGGTTGTCTTTTCTGCTTTTTGAATGGCATTCTTTTTACTTGTACTTGCTTGGCCTGAGCTGCTGTTTTCATGCCCTTCTGATACTCTTCATTTAGTTTTCTGGCCATATTCAGTGCAAGCTCTCTATCCTTCTCAGATTGAAGTTGTTCCTCCCTTTCCATTTCTGCCTGAAGCTGCTTTGCCACTTCTTCATCCAGTTCTATCTGAATTTTCTTCTTTGCAGGTTGTTCAGGTTCAATCATCTTAGCCTTACCCTTTGTATCCTTCAACCCTGCCTCACTTCTTTCTTGTGTCTTCTTTTCAAGGTTTCCTTCATTGATGACCACTCCCTTAGCCTTTTGAGTAGCCTTAGGAGTGTCATTCTTTGCTTTTACTAAGGTTTCAGCTATTTCCAATTCTTCAACAGATAGCCCTGTTGCTGCTTGAACATTATCTGTTTCTACTTCTTGTGCTTCTGTTTCTGCAGCTTTCTCCCCCTTAACATCAAATCCCATCTCAGAAATACTTTCTTTTTCTGCTTCAGCCTCTGAATTCTCCCCCTTGTTGAAATCATCTTCAACACTTGTCCTCCTCTTTAGCACAAACTGCTTCCTTCTCCTTTTCTGTAACAATCTTGTCACCATTTTCTTCAGTTTGGTGATCTGAACTTGTTGAGATAGAATAATCAGCTTCATCTCCTCTATTTCTTTTCCTTGCTTGATGACATCCTGGTTGATGTTTCCTATGGTCTCCATCAATTCATCATAGTTATATCTGTCCTCACCTTCTCCAGGAGTGTTACCCCCTATTGAAGGATCATTGGATCTTTTATTAGTAGATGTCTTCTGCCTAGCAGAAACACTATCCACCCCTGTGGTTTCTTGGCACCAGGGTCCTTCAAATGATTGCTCATTCAAAGTTGCCATGGGGGAGGTCTTATTAATGTTACCACTTTCCTCCTCTGTGCTAGCAGGAGTAGTGGCAGCCTCATCACCCATATGCTCTACCTCCTCCTCAGAGAGCACCTCCTTTGGGTTGGGAGACACCCTTGTGGTTTCCCTTTGGATATTCTCTAGGGGAGAATTCTCCCTTAGAGGGCTTAAAGGCTGAGTGGGTGATGGTACAAGAAGGGAAGGAGCCTTCTTTACCTGTTTTCTTTGATAAGTTTGGGTAATTGGAGAAGTGGGCTTATTTAGTAGGGACTGTGGGATAGATATAGAGTGGGAAGGTTGGGCTTGGCTCGCAGTGGATTGATCTAATGGGGGCCTTGACCCTGCTGCCATACCTTCATTGGGTTGGGACACCACCATCATTGTAGAGAACAATGGGGTGTCAACTCCTTCAGAGTCCCCAGCAGATCTTCTCATATTTGAGAAAACCTTGCCTTTGGGGGGTTTTGGTACATAAATTCCATCAGAATGAGGAATATCCGTCAATTCATGGTTGATAACTGCTTGAACAAACCTGGGATACATATAAAAGCTCTTTTTGTTTCCCATGTTTGAGACAAGATCATTGAAAATCATTTGTGAGAAATTGTACCTTCTGGAAGTGGCCAAACAGACCAAAGCATAAGCAATGGTACTGCTGAACTCACTCCATCCAGTAGTCTTTTTAGAAATGCAGTGCATCAAGGTATGAACAAGAAAACGCCATTGGGGTGAAAATTTAGCTTTTGAGAACTTAAAAATACCCAGTGGGCCTCCATACCCCATTCTTGTCAGAGTAGAAAACAGTTCATCATTAGGGATAGAAGTTATACCAGAGGCATCGTCTAGACGTAGACTGATGCGAACTATCTCTTCAGTAACTGTCAATGGATTGCCACATACTGTCGTCTTGATCATTCGCACACCATCCTCATTAACAATGGTGGCATGTGCCCAGAATTGCCTCTGATGCTCTATAAAGATAGTTGGAGACATAGTGAGAGCATGGGCAATGTGACTAGTCTTCAGAAAGTCGACTATCTGATGAAAGCCATCTGCTTGTTTTGGCTTTTGGAGCATTGCGATTTCATTGTGCTCGTCAATAAACGCCATTGATGCAATTTATCTTAGTGAAAACTTGCCTGAAAACTTCGAACTTGAGAGAGAAAGGGTTTAGAGCGCAAGTGAATAGTATGCAAAGAGTCGTTATAAGCTTTTAGGCGGGCAAAGAGTATTTATAGTATTCGGAATAGAAGCAGTATTAACCTATAGCAGTATTAACTACTAGCAGTATTAACTGCGAGCAGTAGTAACTAACTAGCAGTATTAACTACTAGCAGTATTAACTGCGAGCAGTAGTAACTAACTAGCAGTATTAACTACTAGCAGTATTAACTGCGAGCAGTATTAACGAACTAGCAGTATTAACTAACTAGCAGTATTAACTGCGAGCAGTATTAACCTATAGCAGTATTAACTACTAGCAGTATTAACTGCGAGCAGTATTAACTAACTAGCAGTATTAACTACTAGCAGTATTAACTGAAAGCAGTATTAACTACTAGCAGTATTAACTGCTAGCAGTATTAACTACACTTGTTCCTTTTAAGCTTGCTAATCACTGAGAACTGCTATGCATGTCCTGAAAAAGAAGATTAGTAACACCAAGAATAACAAAATACAGGTATAAAACCACTTTTTGAGAAGAAGATTATTCAGAGTTTATCATTCCCACACTTGTTACCAAGAAAGTGAATCTACCCACATCAAAAGCTTTAGTGAATAAATCAGCAAACTGATTATCAGTGTGAACTTTGACAACTTGAATAAGTTTCTTTTCATTACAATCTCTTATAAAGTGATACCTGATTTCAATGTGCTTTGTCTTTGAGTGCTTGACTGGATTATTTACAATGCTGATAGCACTGCTGTTGTCAATAAAGATTGGAGTGTGTAGAAAGGTTACCCCATAATCCAACATTTGATTCTGAATCCATAAGACTTGAGAACAGCAACTTGCAGCTGCTATGTACTCTGCCTCTGTTGTAGATGTGGATACTGTGGTTTGTTTCTTGCACTGCCATGAGACTAGTCTTGCACCCAAAAACTGACATCCTCCAGAAGTAGATTTTCTGTCCAAGTTTGCCCCACCTAGATCACTATCTGAGTATGCTATTAGGTCAAAAGGTGAGTTATGAGGATACCAAAGTCCCAATCTGGGTTGCCCTTTGAGATATCTGAATATCCTCTTAACAGCTTGAAAGTGAGATTGCTTTGGCCTAACTTGAAATCTTGCACATACACAGACTGGAAACATAATATCTGGCCTTGATGCTGTGAGATACATGAGAGAGCCAATCATGGATCTATAATGATGCACATCCATATCCTCCCCCTCAAGATCTGCTGTGATCTGCTTGTGTGTTTCCATAGGTGTGCTGGCAGGTTTTGAGTCTGAGAAACCAAACTTGGTTAGAATATCCTGCACATACTTGGATTGACATATGAAAATGCCATCTGACTTCTGTAGAACTTGAAGTCCAAGGAAGAAAGTAAGTTCCCCCATGGAACTCATTTTGAACCTTTGATGCATTAAATCCTCAAACTCCTTGCACATGTTGTTTCTTGTAGAACCAAAAATAATGTCATCAACATATATTTGGACCAGCAAGATATCCTTCTTCTTTCTTTTGATAAATAGAGTCTTATCAATGACTCCTCTTTCAAAGTCATTTTCCAAGAGATAGGATGACAGGGTGTCATACCATGCTCTTGGGGCTTGATGTAGTCCATAAAGTGCTTTCTTTAATTTGTATACTCTGTCTGGATAGCTTGGGTTTTCAAACCCTGGTGGTTGACAGACATATACTTCTTCTTCAATTGACCCATAGAGAAAAGCACTTTTTACATCCATTTGGTAGACTTTGAAGTTCATGTAAGAAGCATAGGCTAGGAATAGTCTGATTGCTTCTATCCTAGCTACAGGTGCAAAAACTTCTTCATAATCTATGCCCTCTTCTTGAGTATAGCCTTGAGCCACCAGCCTTGCTTTGTTTCTTATAACAATACCTCTTTCATCTCTCTTGTTTCTGAAGATCCATTTTGTGCCAATTGCTCTGTGACCTTTAGGAAGGTCCACTAGATCCCACACATCTTGTAGCTTGAACTGTAACAATTCTTCTTGCATTGCTTCTATCCAGCTAGATTCTTTCATAGCATCATGTGCCTTTTTAGGCTCAAGCTGGGATAGGAAACAAGAAAGCACCGTATGCTGTTGATCTTGCATTTCCTGAAGTCTGCTTTGATGTCTAGTCATCATAGGAGAAGAGATATCTCCTATTATCAACTGTGGAGGATGATTCTTCTGAACTCTGGTGTTGTGACTAGGTTCTTCATTTAATCCAGCCTCAAGATTAGATTCATGCAACTCATCTGGAGTATTTTCAGGTGCTACTTCATTGTTTTCTTGAGTCTCCTCATCTCTAGTGTCTTTTTCAATCTGACTTGATTCAGAAAATGATTCCTTTTCACAGTCTTCAACTGAATTTACTGTGGGTATGGGAAAAATCACAGATTTAGATATACTTTCTTGAACTTGTGTGATCTCTGATTCTCCACCACCTGTTCCTGTATACTCATTACTGAAACCAAAAGAGTTAGTTAGTGAATCAATGTCAAATAGCCACTGAGGTCCAGACCCAACAGGATTTGGTGTGTTCTCATTGCATTTGACATTGTCACTTTCTTCAATTATTCTAGAAGAAGAGTTAAAAACTCTGTAGGCCTTACTCTGAGATGAATATCCAACAAGAAATCCATCATCTGCTTTGCTATCAAATTTACCTAAGTGAGATTTGGTATTTAGAATTGTACAAGGACACCCAAAAGGTTTAAAGAAACCAATAAAAGGTTTTCTTTTATTTAAAAGCTCATATGGGGTCTTGTTCTTTTGCTTGACTATTAGGACTCTGTTTTGGACATAACAAGCAGTATTAACTGCTTCAGCCCAGAAGGTAATTGGCAATTTTGAATCAGCCAACAGAGATCTAGCAGCCTCTATTAGTGTCCTATTTCTCCTTTCAGCAACACCATTCTGTTGAGGAGTCCTAGGAGCACTATATTGTCTCTCAATACCTTTCTCTTCACAAAAGGTGTTTAGATCATGATTTTTAAACTCAGTTCCATTATCTGATCTAATGACTTTTACTCTTTGATTAGTTTGGTTTTCAATTCTTAGAATAAAGGATTTGATAAGACCACTTGTTTCATCCTTAGTCCTTAGAAAATATACCCAAGTAAATCTGGAGTAATCATCAACAATAACCAAGCAGTAAGATTTCTTGCCTATACTCATAACATTTGTAGGACCAAACAGATCCATATGCAATAACTGGAGATAAGAAGAAACAGAATTTAACTCTTTGGTCTTATGAGAAGTTTTGTGTTGTTTGCCTTTAAGACAAGCAACACAATGATCATCACATGAAAAGACTTTTGAAGGTAAACCTCTTACAAGGTTATTTTTAACAAGATTGTTCATAGTCTTGAAATTCATGTGACACATCCTTCTGTGCCAAAGGGAGGATTCATCTATAGAAGCTTTTGAAACAAGACAATTTAAAGATGAATCACTATCAACATTGTCCAAATCAAGACAGTAAACATTGTCCTTCCTTGGAGTTCTAAGTAGTATCATGCTTTCATCAACTACCTTGAACCCTGGAGCAAGAATCATACACTCAGTATTAGTCAATAATATACTATGTTGTTTGTCACAAACCTGTGATACACTTAACAGGTTGTACTTTAATTGATCAACATAGTAGACATCCTCAAATGTCATCTTACCTTTGGTGACATTACCTTTTCCACTTATCTTACCACCAGTAAGATTGTCTCCAAATGCAACATGTCCTCCATTAATTTGCTTGAAATCCTGAAGGCATGACATGTTGCCAGTCATGTGCCTAGAGCAACCACTATCAACATGCCATATGCTCTTTCCCTTGAGCTGTTGGTTGCCCTGCACATTAAATAAATCAATTAGTATGATTGGGGACCCAAGCCAAAGTGATCTTGGGTCTTCCTTTCTCATCAAAGTATTTACATTCCTTTTTAATGAGGTTTTTAAACTCAGAGCACTCTTTATTAGAGTACTTTGTCAATATGATTGGCTTAGCAGAATCAACACTAGAAGCAGTACTAACCTTAGAAGTACTAACAGAGTTAGCAGTACTAACAGGTTTAGCAGTACTAACCTTGTTAGCAGCATTAACATTGTTAGCAGCATTAACATTGTTAGCAGTAGTATTACTTCTAGCAGCACTATCATTGTCAGCAGCACTATTTGTGGTAGCAGTACTAACAGTTTTAGTGCTTTTAGGAATCCACATATTGACACTTTCTTTAACAGAATACTTTTTCTTCATGTGGCTTTTAGTTTTAACAGTTTTCTTAGCCACATGGTTCTTTTCAATTTTCTTATAACCAAAGGGTTTTTGCATGGATCTTTGGAAATTCATTCTTTGGTTCATAGGATTGAAATAACAGAATTTTGCAAGATGATTCAATTTGCCACAGATAAAACAAGGTTTTGGTCTATTGATTTTACTCAGATCAACCCCTTGTTTATGTGCCCATTGATTATTCCAGTTTCTTTGATTTCCCCTCTTTTTGTCCTGTTTTTGGGGCTCATTTTTCTTACAAGCACACTGTTTGCAAGGACCTGGATTCACAACTGTGGTCTGTTTATAATGGACCTTACCAGACTTTTCCTCTGTCTTCTCTATGTTCTTGGATTTGATCCAAGCCCTTCCACAATCCTCATTGGTGATAATGTTGTTTTCTATAGAAATCTCACCACTCACCTTGTTCTCCTTACTCTTGCCAACCTCTTTCTCAGTCTTATCCTCAACAATTACCTCATCTAAGGGATCTATTTCAGTGGCTCCCTCAGGCAAGTCCTTCCTATCTTTGGTGTCTAACAGGTCTGAAGTAGGAGAAATGTAATTGTTGTTATATGGTGGAGGTGTAGCATTATACCCAATTCCTCTTCTCAACTTATCATGAATCTGATTTTGCAGTAAGGAGTCCATTGCTTTAGAAGCATTGGAAAACTTTTCTACATCAAGCTTAACCTTGGTTAACTCCTCTTTCAGTTTTTCACTCTCCTCTTTAGATTTGGTCAGTTTAAGTTCTAAATCCTTTTTCTCCCACTGCCAGTAATTGGTGTCATATGAGTGTTGAAGTTCATTGGCTTGATAACCTTTGATCTGATCTTCAAATCTCTCTACGATCCTTATATAGTCTTTGATATCTTTTTCTAATCTCTTAAGGTCATCACTCATCTTCTGATTGTGATCCCTGTACCTTTTAACAGTGTCTATGCAAGTTTTAGAACAGAGATTAGAACTTACCTCAGATGGGAGATCAGATACTTTAGCCATAAGAGCTTGATTCTGAATAGCTTCTTCTGCTTGATCACTCCAATCAAACCCCATTCCTTGTTGAGAAACAAGGGCTTGAGCAGAGTTTATGTTGTTATTGAAGCTTCCAGATTGAGTTTGTTGGTGATTGTTGTGAGACACTTCACTTCTGCATTCTCTAGCAAAATGTCCCTTCAGATGGCATTTGTAGCATTCCACCTTTGATTTATCAAACCCTGCTCCATCTTCTTTTCTTTGGGAGAAGTTGTTTCTCCCAGTCCTCTTTATAAACTTCTTAACCCTCATGGAGAGCATGGCCATCTGCCATTTAATATCCATCTCTTCCAGATCATCTGGATGAAGTTGTTCTAAGTCATCATTAATCAAAGATGAATTTCCATGATTGGAAAGAAAAGCTTCAAACACAGAATCAGTGCCTTTATCTTGATTTGTTCCAGTAGCAGTATTAACTGATTCAGGGTTAGCAGTAGAATCAATTGATGCTGATAAGATGAATATATCCAGAAGGCTTCTTCTTTGCCTCCACCTCAGCTTCAAATACTCTAAGATCATTGTACAGATCATCAAGTTCTTTTTCTTCCAACTGATCATTCTGTCTGAATGACACAGTGTACATGGTCCATTCATCTCCAAGGGACCTTAAGAACTTTCTGTTCACATCATCTTGATCAATCTGTACTCCCATAGTAGCTAGTTCACCAATTAGTTTATTAAACCTGTCAAAAGTTTGAGTCATTGACTCATTCTTAGTTGAGATGAAGTTTTCATACTGTTGTTTTAAGATTGCCTTTTGATTTCTCTTGGTACTTTTAGTACCTGAGAATCTCTTCTCTAGAGCATTCCAGAGCATCTGTGCATCAGTACAATTGCAGAATTGGTGTTGATACTCATTTGGAATGGCCAAGAGCAGTGTGCTCAAGGCTTTCATCTCTATCTGCCTTGTCTTCCTGTCTGCATCTGTCTTTGGAGGGGTTCTTTTGCCATCTTCACCAATCTTTCCTGCATCAGATGGGCCATTCTCAATGATGTCCCACATAGAGTAATCTGTGAGGAGAATATATTGCTTGATTCTGATTTTCCACATGTCAAATTCATTGGATCTGAGCATTGGAACTTTTGATACCAAAGTACTGCTTGATTCTGTAAGATTTTCCATGATGAATAGTTTGTTTCCGAGAAATCAGGCTCTGATACCACTTGTCAGGATCGAATTCTCAACAAGAATTAATTCTCAGAAACAATATCAAAGAAGTTTACGGAATAACACTTTGATATTCAATGAAACAGTAAATCAACACAGTAAATATGAATAACAAACTGTAAGCTTTTATTTGATGCTTTGAAGTTACAAGATTACTCACTCAACCTCAATATTGATGAACAGGCTCACCAATACGAATTCTACTTCTCTAGAATCAGGATCTATGCCTTGAGGTTGTTTTTCTCTAAAAGAATGAAAACTGAAAGTTAAAAGTTATCTTCCTATTCTAAACAATACTATATATATACTGAATACAAAGATAATTACAATGAATAAAATATCTTCAGTATATCTTCTATGTATATCTCTAAGCTTCCATGTATATCCTTTCATACGAATCTTCATCATATAAGCAGTATTAATCTTCAGCAGCATTAACTTCCTTCTAGCAGCATTAACTACTAAGCAGTACTAACCACTAGCAGTACTAACTAGCTAAGCAGTACTAACTTTGTTCAAGCAGTACTAACTTTGACTAGCAGTATTAATTAACACTAGCAGTAGTAACACTCAGCAGTACTAACCTTTATGTCTTCTAGCAGCATTAATATTGAACCAGCAGCATTAACCACACTTGATGAATTCTTCAGTTCCCAACATCTCTCTAGTTCTTGATCTTTATTGCTTAATCTTGAGTAATTAGCTTGATTGATTGGGATTTATTGATTATCAATTGGTATCGGAGCTGAACCAAACATTTTAGAAATGATTTGATCATGATTTGAATTGAAATCTGGAGAGTTTTGGATCGAAAATCAATATTTTCGAATTTTTTTCAAGAAAACGAGTTTTAGTACTGTTCATCTGAATTTGTGTGTAAAATCATTCATGGTGTAAGAAAATGGATTGATTAGATTCGTTTTATGTGTAGGATTGATTCGTGTTTTGATTTCATTTCACAATTTGAACAATTTCGATGTCAATTTTTGATTTTTTGAAATTTTCTTGAAAACTTGTTCGAACACTGTTCTTGTTTGAAAATGTACGAATTGGTGTTTTTAATCGAAAATAGATTGTAAATTTGTGTTTCGTACTGTTTGTTGATGATGCTGATAAAGTTTTTGAGATCAATTTGCAGGTTTTGATCAATTTGAGTTAGAATCAGTCAAGATCCATGGTTTGCGCAACATTCATATGGTTTGCGCAACATTCATAGACGATTTGATCATATGGTTTGCGTGAGATCATCCAAGTATTGAGAGGAAAAAGCTAATTTGCGTTTCAAGGCTGTTGCGCAAAGCTCACTTTACGCAACCAGTGCATCACGAAAAGCTTCGTTTGCACATTCTGTTGATCACGCAAAGCTTCATTTGCGTATCCCATAGGTCACGCGAAGCTCATCTTGCGCATCCAGCTCAATACGCAAACCTACCTTGCGCTTTAAGACCATTGCGCAAAGCTCATCTTGCGCTTCAAGACTGATACGCAAACCTACTTTGCGTATCACGTTGCTTGCGCAAAGCTCCATTTGCGCAACACATTGATTACGAGAACCATACTTTGCGCATCTTGTGGGTTCCGAAAAGCTTGCTTTGCGTATCCCACTGGTTCCGAGAACCTCGACTTTGCGCATCACACTGCTTACGAGAACCTCGACTTTGCACAAAAAGCTTCTCTAAATTGATATTAAGAGCATCTCAAACAACTTCTCTAAATTTTTATACATAAATTGATATTAAGAGCATCTCAAACAGCTTCTCTAAAATAGAGAAAATAAGAATTTTGGGCATCTTTTTGCTCTAACAAATTCTTCAAAACTTTTTTCTGGAATGGAGAAAAGAGGAGAGAGAAATATTTTTTTTATTATATTCCACCTATGAGAAATATTGAAATGAAATATTTAGGAGAGAGAAAAATAATATTTTATTAGATATATCATATATGTAATATTTTAATAATATAAATAATGACGTAATATCCAAAATACAGAAACTGTTGGAGTTGAATGCAATTCTTTTTTGAGATTTTGGACTTTGATTCTCTATTTTGGAGAACTTTTGGAGATGCTCTAACAATTTAATATTAGGGAAGAAAAAATGACAAAAATTAAAAAATGCAATGCAAGGGATTTGATACTATAACTTCTAAGATATGGCTAGAAGATGATAACTAGTTAAGCTACCAACTCTTATGTGTTCTCTATGGGAGATGTATAGTATTTGAGTCAAAAAGCGAGGGGCCATGGCCCCCAAAAGCCCTTATGGGGTTCCGTCGTTAGTCCTAAGGGTATGTTTGGTTCGCAGGATTTCAAGGGATTTGTAATTCTGTAATTTCAATGAAATCCCACAACTGGCAGATTTAATAATCCCTTAAAGATGATTGTCATTTAAAATCCAAAACTCATGGATTTTAATTGTTTCGATCACATATTTACCAACCTCTTCCATCAAAATTTCCTTAATCTCTCCATCGCATCCACATCTCCTCATTTCAATTCGTGCAAAGTGAATCTGTTGGGTCATAAAAGATTTGAATATAACCTCCCCTTTTCGGATTGTAACTGTATATCTGTAAAATGTTGTACATCTTCATACTTAGATTATTTTATGGTTCTTTGTAATAGCTTAGTTGTGCTTTAAAATATCGGTGAATCGAAGACTAACCGAATTCAACATGAAGAGTGTTTTCTGATGCAGATCATTGATGGACTTCCTGACTTCTGGGAAAACATCTGTACTTGCATCAAGACGACAAAGGATCTTGACAATCTTCGCCTCACTGTTTTGTATGGATCTCTTTTTAACTATGAACAAACAAGGATCCAATGGAAAACTATCATCAAATAGATAAAAAAAACCTTATATGGCTCTTATTGGTCATACTTCCAAGAAATCTATGTGCATTCCGAGGATCACTTACCCATCTGATGAGTCTAACCGAGAAAGTCATGATGACTCAACTCACCAATCGGAGACCTACCTAGTGAGGCCGATGATGAGGGTGAACACAAGTTGATCAAGTTATAGAGGAGATGGGCATGCTCGCCAACTTTTCAAAGTTCAAAAATAAATTTCCTTCTAACCGATTCAGAAATAATCGAAAAAGTTCTTTTTCTTCTAAAAATTCTTTGGATAAGGCCAATGAGGAATGCTATGCATGTGGCAAGAAAGGCCATTTTGCATCTGAGTATAGAAGCAATCCTTCTGGCAGATCCAAATCCAACTCCTTAAATTCTTCTAAAGGGAGAAGAATGAGATCGGACTCTGCTGGTCGATCTTTCTCCCGAAAATCCTATTCTTCCTCCTACAAAGAAAGTGTAGATAGAGCTGGAAAATACGAAGCTAAATACAAGAAAGAAAAGGAGAGAAATGAGAATGTTCATCGAAGAGGTAAAGGCTTAATGGTCGAATCTCATAATTGGGCTGATGAACATACCTCTGAAAATGAAAAGGAGATATCTGGCAAGTGTCTCATGGCCAAACTAGATGACATTGTCGAAATCAAGGACACTGACATGACTGTTGCATTGGTCTCCACTGAGTGCTCTTCTTCCTCATCTCAGGTACATCCCTTTCACTCTCTCTCTAATGCTGAAAAGATTGAAACATTTGATTCTTTAACTGTTGATTTCTACAATGAAAAGGATGCTAAAAGAAAAGCAAATGCTCAAGTTAAATCTCTCTCCTCTCAACTCCAAGTCTGCCTAGCTCAGCTAAAACACATTGATAAAATCAAAGCTGAACTAGAAAACCAAAAACCCATCAACTACATTCTTGCCATAGAGAAAAACAAGATGTTCAAATGTCTTAAAAAGGAGCAAGAAATTGTAAACAAATGGACTACATCTTCTAAAAATCTTGAAAGAATTCTCCAAGACCAAGTAATTGGTGATGACAAATTTGGACTTGGTTTTGGAAAAATGGATGTTGATGGTTCTTCCTCTCATGTTCCCTCCTCTTCTTCTAAATATCCTTCCTTCTCTTCTGAGTACACTGACTCTGACTCAGAAGATTCTCATTTTGTTCACTCTATGGATCTTCGTGATTCTTTGAATTTTGGAGTTTTCACAAAAGCTAAGCAAACTGCACTTAAGACTCAACCTGAGGAAGATCAAGATTCAAATGATGTTGTCAAACCTATAAATGATCTTTTCAAAACTTCGAATCTTGATGAAGCCTCTTCTTCTTCCTCTAAAAAAACCTCCTTCTCTTGACAAAGGAAAATCAGTTGTTTTTTTATCTTCCTTTGAAAAGAAAGATGTCACCCTCTTCCAAAGGTGAATCTCATGCTCCTCCAAATAAATTCATCCCTAGCTCTGTAAACCTAAAGAAATAAAAGGGTACCTCAAATCCTTCTCTTCCCAAATCTGAAAAAGGGATTCTTGGAGCTATGCCCTGTCCTCTACCTTCTTCTTAAAAAACTCCCAAAGTCAACATCAAAGGAAAAGACAAAGAATCTTGTCAAAAGTCCAAAAAGGTGTTCATCTACAGAAAATGTTACAACTGTGGAGACACATTTCATCTGGAAAAAGATTGCCCCAAGGAACGAATTGAAAGATATAATCAAAATGTTTTTTCTTCTAACCCTAAAGGACCCACATCAAAATGGGTACCAAAGGACTGATTTCTTTGTGATTGCAAGTCATTGAACATCAACATACATGGTATCTAGACAGTGGATGCTCACGTCATATGACCGGCAATAAATCTCTCTTAATTAACTATGTGACTGAAAAAGGTCCTACTGTGACCTTTAGTGATAACTCTCGTGGTTCCACCAAAGGTTATGGAACTCTCTAAAATGGTTCTATTACCTTTAATAAAGTTTCCTATGTGGAAGGACTAATGCACAATCTTCTGAGAATTAGTCAGTTATGTGATTTGGGATACTATGTGATTTTCAGAATTGATGACTATCTCATCACTGACAAAAACTACCACATTGTTCTATCTGGTTCTAGAAAGGACAATGTGTATGTCATCAACATGGGTCATAAATCGGAAGAAGAAGAAAGCATTTGTTTTATTTCAGAAGATTCTGTTAAAAAGAACTGGCTCAGGCACAAACGATTTTCTTATCTTAAGTTCAAGACGTTGAATGCTCTCTCCAGTAAAGATCTAGTCGTTGGAATGCCAAAATTATCTTTTGTCAAAGAAAAGCTATATGCAACATGTGAGAAACGCAAACTGACTAAGTCTTCTTTCAAAACCATGCAGTGTTTCTCTATCACTACCCCTCTTCAGATACTACACATGGATCTATGTGGATCAGTCAGTCTCCAAGCCTTAGAGGAAAAAGGTACATTCTTCTGATTGTTGGTGAATTTACACGTTACACTTGGGTATCTTTTCTCAGGTACAAAAGTGATACATCTGAAGAAATCATCCACTTCATCAAGAAGTCTGAAGTGCTTAACGGTCAACTTGTGAGATCAGTCAGAAGTGACAATGGCACAAAATTCAGAAATGCTACCTTGGAAGCCTTTTTCAATGATAAAGGAATCTTCTAAAATTTTGCTGCTGTTAAAACTCCACAACAAAATGGTGTTTTTGAAAGGAAAAATAGAACTCTATGTGAAGCTGGACATTCTATTCTAAGTGAATGAAATCTCCCTACCTACTTTTGGGCTGAAGTTATTAACATAACTTGCTTTACCTAAAATAGGTATGTTATTGTCAAAAGTCATAACAAAACCCCTTATGAAGCTTTCTATGGAAGAAAACCTAACATCAGTTTTCTTCATGTGTTCGGCTGTATGTGCTTCATTCTCAATGATCGAGAACACCTTGGGAAATTTGATCCTAAGGCAGATGAAGGAATCTTTATGGGCTACTCCCTCACTTCTAAAGCCTACGGATTGTATAATTTACAAAGGAAATGTATTGATAAGTCAATACATGTGAAATTTAATGATCACAAGTCATCTTCTATCACATGTGATGACAATGAATTATACAAATGAATAACCTCTTGTTTCGTAGAAGACACTCAAAACAAGAATTCGGCAGGACCATCATCTGTTCCCTTTTCGACAACTATTTATTTTAAAAATAATCTACCCTTTTCTTCTTCTCCTACCGAACCGAACCGTCAGATTATAGTATCTGAAAACCCTGCCGAACCCACATCTCACATCATTCTCTATCAGTCTGTTCCTCATGAACCCACCTATACCTTCACTGTCGAACCCTCTTCCTTCTACTCTCTTAAACTTCTTCCTGCACCTCTTCCTCCAGCCACTAAGTGGACCAAAGATCATCATATTGAGCAAATTATTGGTGATCAACAAGCAGGTGTTCAAACTAGAAGAGGGATTGACAATATTTGTCTCTATGTGAACTTTCTTTCCATCATAGAACCCAAGAATATTGAAGAAGCTCTTGCTGATCCATGTTGGATACCTGCCATGCAAGAAGAGCTTTCTCAGTTTGAAAGAAAAAAGGTTTGGAGAATTGTTCTTCGTCCTTCAAGGAAAACTATCATTATAAATAAGTGGGTCTTTAGAAACAAAATGGATGAGGAAGGCACTATCATCCGAAATAATTCTAGACTTGTTGCGTAAGAGTATCGACAAGAGGAAGGGATTAATTATGATGAAACCTTTGATCCTGTTGCTAGACTTGAAGCAATAAGAATCTTCCTAGCTCATGCTGTTATTTAAAACTTTAGAGTTTTTCATATGGATCTCAATAGTGCTTTTCTTAATGGAGAGCTTGCTGAAGAAGTCTATGTGAAGCAACCTCCTGGATTTGAAGATCCTACTCATCCACACTATGTGTATAAACTGGACAAGGCTCTCTATGATCTCAAACAGGTTCCTCGTGCCTGGTATGTTACGTTGTCTGACTTTATTTTCTCCAACAAATATACCCGAGGTAAGATTGACAACACTCTCTTTCTTAAGAAGACCAAAGGTAATATTAATCTTGTTCAAATCTATGTGGACGATATCATTTTAGGTGCCAATGATGAATCTCTTTGTCAGGAGTTTGCTTTTCTCATGAAAAGCAAGTATGAGATGAGCATGATGGGTGAGATTACATTTTTCTTAGGTCTACAAATCAAACAAACTTCTGAGGGAATTTTTATAAATGAAATCAAATATATTCGTGATATTCTCAAGAAGTTCAATTTTGAAAAATTGCTCTCCCATGAAAACTCCCATGGCACCACATCTCAAAAATCATGCTGATCCTGATGGTAAATCAGTTGACATCACTAATTTTAGAGGAATGATTGGTTCTCTTCTTTATCTTACTGCTAGCAGAACCGATATTATGTTTGTTACCTGTCTTTGTGCACGTTATCAGGCCTATCCTAAGGAATCCCATTTGGCTGCTGTAAAATGCATCTTCTAGTATCTAAAATGTACCATAAATCTAGGTCTTTGGTATCCCAAAGACTCAGGTCTTGATCTAATTGGGTATTCATATTCTGAATTTGCAAGATCTAAAGTAGACAAGAAAAGCAAAACTGGAGCTGCCAATTACTAGGTGGAAATTTGGTCTACTGGTCTAGCGAGAAACAACATTCAGTCTCCACCTCTACTGCTGAGGCTGAATATGTTGCAGCTGGAAGTTGTTGTGCCCAAATATTATGGATGAAGAATCAACTTCAAGACTACAATCAGTTATACTCAAGGGTTCTCATACTATGTGACAATTCTAGTGCAATAGCAATTGCCAACAATCATGAGCTCCACTCCAGATCTAAGCACATTGATATTAGATATCACTTCATCAGAGATCACATCTCCAAAGGTGATATTGAACTTTATTTCATCCCTACTGATTTTCAGTTGGCAGATCTCTTCACCAAACCCCTTGATGAAGTCAGATTCAAATTTCTGATTGGATCCTTAGGTATGTTAAATTTTGAGTAAAAAAAAACTAATATATATATATATATAACTCTTTATCTACCGAAGATCTTCTTTTGGTAGGACTCTTATCTACCGTCGATCATTTTTGATAGAAATATCTTCAACTCCAAAGTCATCTTTCGGCACCTATCCCTCCTCCCTACCGAATTAATTTTCATCGGCAAGGATCTTCACTGTAACATCCCAGTCCACCGTACATGATATTGTCCGCTTTGCGGATACCCTCTGCATAAGCATGAAGGCACCGCTCACGGTTTTGTTCCTGCCCGCACAGGCATACGCGGGACGCACCCAGACCGCACCCTGTGACAGGCAAAAGGCCTCATGCAAGGAAGGTATCCATCCACCCTTATAAGGAGGACTTTGTTCTCCTTCCTAGCCGATGTGGGATCTCACAATCCACCCACCTAGTGGGATCAGTGTCCTCGCTGACACATCGACCCGGTGACTGGCTCTGATACCATTCTGTAACATCCCAGTCCAACGTACATGATATTGTCCGCTTTGCGGATACCCTCTGCATAAGCATGCCGGCACCGCTCACGGTTTTGTTCCTGCCCGCACAGGCATACGCGGGACGCACCCAGACCGCACCCTGTGACAGGCAAAAGGCCTCATGCAAGGAAGGTATCCATCCACCCTTATAAGGAGTACTTTGTTCTCCTTCCTAGCCGATGTGGGATCTCACATTCACCACTAAACTTCTAAACCCCTTTCGGTAGCTCCTTATTCTACAGAAACCCTAATCTTTTTCAGTAGACTCTTAACCTACAATGTTTCGGTAGGCTTACGTATTTGACCTTATATTCTTTTTGGCACCTATCCTATTGTCCTACCCTCTTCTGCCACGTGTCATGATTTGACACGTCGTGTCAGGGACACGATGTTTTCCCTCCCCACGCCTCCGATTCCAGCCATTTTTCACCTGTTCCACTTCCCCATGATCCCCTATACCACCATCCCATTATTACCTATTATTTTCTTTTCTTTTAATTTTTTTAAACGATTACTTTTTTACCCACTATATATATTTGAGGTAACTCTCACTTTTCCATTTCACCTTCTTCTTCATCCTCTCAAACCTGCAACTCTAGATTTCTCTCAAACCTACAACTCTCAAACATTTATTCAAGAATACTTCAATGGCATCCTCAAAATCCACGAAGACTAGCAAGAACACTCCTGTTATCCTAGATAACAATGTAAACAAGATGACAACTTCGATTTCAATCAATCTTCATTATTATTTCACAATCACAGAATGCGTACAAGTATGCTCTCACAACTTTCTCTCTTTAAAACATGAACTCGTATGACACTCTGATTGAAGCTATATGTCTATTACACGCACAACACAATATAAAGCCCTATTTATAGACAACATAGAAACACGCAGACTACTAAACACTCAAGCTACAAAAACACACAAACTACTAAACTCTTACAACATATGCTTTGACTTTTATTACAAAGACTTTGACTTTCACTTTGAGAGTTGACTTTGAGCTTTGACTTGGCTTGACTTTCAGCTTCAGACTCCATGATCTTGTATCCAGCAAATATGTGCACTAACAATCTCCCCCTTTGGATTCAAGATCATCTCTAAAAGATTTTACAATTCAATCTCTCCCTTTGGCTCAATTTGTGCAATCTCTCTTCTTGTACAAAAATTACAGTCTCCCTCTTTGTTGCGATGAAGAACTTTATCAACTTATCTCCCCTTTGTGCTCTTTAAGAAACATAACAATCTCCCCCAAGATAGTAGAAAACACTTTCAGAAATTGGAAGAAAAGTATCTTCAGGTTTAGCACAGATTCTTTTAGCAAACAATCTTCAAAGAAAATTTCAGTAAAATCTGCTTATATTCTGAAATCTTTGACTTTTTCTCTTTTCAGCTTCAACTTTACTTTATCAAAATTCACTATCTTGACAAAACTTTCATGATTACTTCACACGTTTCTTGATCCTCTCCCGTATCTGTAACATTTCTTGATTCGCTATCCCCCTTTTTGATGAATGAAGCATGAAATCATCAAAACTCTTTACAAGAAATGTCGAAAATATGTTTTGACCACTGATATTTCATACTGAGTCTCTGACCATCTATCGATCCAAAAAGATATTCATCCGAATCTTTGCAAATCCAGACAAATTATGAATGTAACACCTGAATCAACAAATGAATCAGTTAGAAGTGCTTGTCAGTAACATGAAGTCACCGTGTGTAACGAATACACATTGAAAGGATCTTTTTGATGTTCACTCCCCCAGGTCTTCCATTCAATCATCGAAACACCACAAAGGAATTTCTATGAACGTTAGGACAAGAAAACATATTCCTTGTGTGTTCGTGCAAGTGTTTGAAATAATTAAGCACAGATGATTGCTTTATATAAGGCTCAAAATTGTGTAAACCATTGAGACAACAACAATTAAACACATACTCGATTGTACATGATAGAAGCGCGAAGATGGGGCATACTTCCTTCTTTTCAATATCCAGATTTTCCAAATGAAAACTAGATAGATTATGTGCTACTTCCCCTTGAAAAATTGAAACATTTTCTTGTTGAGAAGAAAATGAGTAGCTGGTGGGGTTTTTATCAAGAGTTGGCATGGACTAGTTTTCTGTTTCAATAATGTTCACGAAGAATTATGAAACACTAGAAATGTGGCTGCCCGACTCAGAAAAAGTTGGTGCAAAGTTTGATATTCTTTTACTCTGTTCTCATACCCTCTTTCTTTTTAATCAATGAGCTCACTTCTAACCAAACTCTCATTTCCATTTTACCTCATCACACAACCCACACTCAGTTGTTTTAACTCCTCACTCTTCGATCACTCAAAGATTAACTTCTTGGGTAGGAAACACTGTTTAATCGTGAATCCATAGAAGTTTCATGTAAATCCTCACACAATGAACCCATATTCTCCTATAAGAATAATGTTGCTCAAATGATTTAATTTTTCAGTTAAAGCATAAAATATACAAGTCAGATGTCTTGTATGCTCACGGATATAACTATGAAGATTTGAGCATTTTAAACATTGAAGATATTTCAAACAAGTATATTGAAAGAATGAAATGAATACAAGAAACTTGTTTTTTAAAATATGACATTGTATGAAAAAGATCAGAATATAAAATGATTTATCATGTAAAGCTTAGGTCAGCAAAAATTGGATTAATTCTATACGAACCAAAATATAGTCATTCTTGAAAGAACGTTTCGAAATGAAATCAACGCTCAAAATTCATTGAAGTTCAATCGGGGTGTATCACCATCGAAAAATTTGTTCAATTTGAGACATGGTGATAACATATACAACAAAAATTTAAACTGGTGTGTGAATACTTGAAAGTATATAGAAAAGATAATACGCAAGTATTAATCTTTGGAAACACATGGTTTATAAACATTTAAGCACAAATAAAAATGAAAAGATTTAAAATCACACATCTATATTCATGAAATCGTTTAAGAATCAGAAGTGGTTTGAACATTTAAGAACATGTTTTCATATCTGAAACTTGTCCGTCTTTCAGACATGTATGAGATTAAGATTAGAAATAAACCTTTTCGCTCATTCTTAAATCTCATCAAGTCAGCTCTAAGTCATATTAGATATGATAATGTAAGTTTCTCTCAAATCTACAAAAAATCACAAAGTCGTCAAAGTACAAAGCTTTATTCATAAAAATTTATTGAAAAGTAAATGACAGAAAGCAATAAAACTTTGAATGCATGAGTTCTGATCAAATGTAATCAGAAGTCATAATCCATACTCCTTATCTCTTACCCCCCCCTGCAAAAATGCATCAACAAATTTAACAATGATACACATATGCAAGAATATAAACTCCCCCTCAAATGGATGTAGATCATCTTTTCATCTTCTCTCACTCCCCCTGAGATCATGAACAAACATAAAGTGCAAATATCTTTCAGATTAAAAATAAACAAATGAAGAAAAATAACAATAGCAAAACTTTAGTAGGTAATCACAGATTAAGTCTTGAAATTTAACATACCAAGTTTTGAGACAAGAAAATTAAATCTCTTTTCATCGAGAGGCTTGGTAAATAAATCTGCATGTTGATAATCAGTGTTTACAAAATAAAGTTCTATTGTACCTTTTTCGACATTGTCTTTGATGAAGTGATATCGTACATCGATGTGTTTGGTCTTTATATGTTGAACAGGATTCGCAGATATAGCAATGGCGCTCTTTGAATCACAGTATATCGAAATCTTGTCAAATTTGAAGCCATAATCTCGTAGTTGTGTCCTCATCCACAACACTTGAGAACAACAACTCGCCGCAGCGACGTATTCTGCCTCAGCTATTGATGTGGAAACACAGAGTTGTTTCTTTGATGCCCAACTTATGAGTTTATCGCCCTGAAATTGTATGTGCCCCGATGTACTTTTCCTATCCAATATACAGCCTGCATGATCTGTATCTGAGTAGGCTGTCAGTTCAAAACCTGTATCCTTAGGATACCACAGACCAAGATCTACAGTGCCCTTTAGATACCTAAAAATCCTTTTGACCGCAGACAAATGGGATTCTTTTGGATTAGCCTGATATCGAGCACATAGACATGTAGAAAACATTATATCTCGCCTACTAGAAGTTAAATACATCAAAGAACCAATCATACCTCTGTAGGTTCTAACATCGACAACTTTTCCCGAAGGATCAGTGCCAATCTTAGTTCCTGGTGCCATCGGGGTTCCAATAGTTGTACAATTTTCCATTTTGAATTTTCTAGGAATATCGAAAATGTACTTTCATTGATTAACAAAAATCCCCGTTGAAAATTGTTTGACTTGTAATCCGAGAAAGAAGTTCATCTCTCCCATCATACTCATCTGAAAACGTGACACCATGAGGTTAGAAAAATTCTTACAATATTTTGGATTTGTTGAGCCAAATATGATGTTATCCACATATATCTGAATTAATATGATATCAGCTATTTCCTTTTTAATAAACAAAGTAGTATAGATATTACCTTTTGAGAAGCCAGACTTGACAAGGAATTTTGATAAAACTTCGTACCAGGCTCGAGGTGCTTGTTTCAGACCATAAAGTGCTTTGTCGAGAATGTAGACGTGATTCAGTTTATCTTGATTGACAAAGTCTTCAGGCTGTGAAACGTAGACTTCCTCATTTAAAATGTCGTTTAGAAAGTCTGTCTTTACATCCATCTGATAGACAGTGAAGTTTTTGTGGGCAACATATGCAAGAAACATTCTGATTGCTTCGATGCGTGCCACTTGAGCGTAAGTCTCGTCGTAGTCAATTCCTTCCTCTTGCCTATATCCCTTAGCCACTAGTCTTGCTTTATTTCTGATCGCGATACCATCTTCGTCGTTTTTGTTTTTGAATACCTATTTAGTGCCGATTATGGATTTACCTTCCGGTCTTGGCACAAGTCTCCAGACTTTTAACGCTTCGAACTGGTTCAGCTCCTCTTGCATTGCAGTAACCCAATCCGAGTGAGCTAGAGCTTCAGATACACAAGTTGGCTCTATCTTTCTCAGAAATGAGTCATGCATACACATATTTAATGTAGCAGACCTAGTTTGCACTGATTTTGATGGATCGCCTACGATTTGGCTTATCAGGTGCTCTTTGGTCCACTTGTGTTCATGAGGGAGTGGATTTGATGTAGATTGATCAAGATTCTCATCTAAGTATCCACTGTCTTCTTCTTGTTTAGGGAGTGGTTCAGTTGAAAATTTTGGTGTAGAAGTTTCAGTTGGTACAACATTATCTGACTGTTGAGTAGACGTTAAAGTGCAACCAACTGAATCAACAACTTCTGTCTCAACATTGTCAGGTACAACTTCAACTGAAGGAGTAGTTGTTTGAACTCGAGTTTCTCACTGAACCGGGGGAACTAATTCAGTAGATACGTCTGAAATGGTTGGATGATGATTCGTTGAATCTTCTGACCTGTCAATCACAACAGATTTAGGCAATTTAGATCCAAGAAACTCATCATAAAAGAATTCAAACAATAAATCTAATTCTGATAATTGAGATGTAGAAGTAGAAGCTTTATTAGAATCAGTAACATTAACCACAGGTTCTGGACTGATTTGTCCAGAAGCTAATACTCCTGTAAGTACGGGTTCTGAACTGCTTTGTTCAGAAGTCAAATCTTCGTCAAATGTTACATTAACGCTTTTAATTACTATCTTGGACTTCTTTAATTACACCTGGTAGGCAGCAGATGTTTGAGAATATCCAATGAAGCTGCCTTCATCAGCCTTTGGTCCGAACTTGTTCAGGTTCTCTTTGTCGTTTAATACGAAGCACCTGCATCCAAAAATATGAAAGTGTTTAATGTTAGGTGTACGATTATTTATCAAAGCATAAGGTGTTTTACCAAACCGGCGATGCATTATGGATCAATTCTGTGTATAGCACGCAGTCGATACAACTTTGGCCCATAGAAACAGAGGTAGATCCGATTGGCTTAGCATAGTTCACGTAGCCTCGACTAGCGTTCGGTTACGTCGTTCTACAACTCCGTTCTGTTCTGGCGTTCTGGCAGCAGAAAACCGATGTGTTATCCCGACCGATTAGAGATAATCTTCTACAGTGTTATTATTGAATTCTGTGACATTATTTGTACGAAGAAGCTTGACTGGCTTTTGCAGATTAACTTGGGTAGTCTTTAAGAAACTGATGATGATTTCGGGCGTCTCATCCTTTGATCTCAGAAATTTGACCCAAGTATATCGCGAATAATCGTCCACAATAACTAAGACATATTTCTTGCCGTTAATGCTTTGGGTACGCCTAGGACTGCAGAGATCCATATGCAACAGTTCAAGTGGAGAACTTGTACATGGTTCAGGCTTTGGATTGTGAGCAGCTCTCTTTATTTTACCTTTCTCGCACGCTGCGCATAGATGTTCTTTCTCATATTTTAGCTCAGGAAGTCTTTGACTAGTTTTCCTATGACCAGTTTGTTGATGTACCGAAAATTCAGGTGAGAAACCCTTCGGTGCCATAACCAACTTTGTTGCAGCGAGGCTTTTGACAGTATACAAACCTCATTGTCAGTTTGGACTTTTGACAAGTTGATCGTGTAGAGGTTAGACTTTCTTTGCCGACCAAGAGTTCCTTACCATATTCAGTACGCACAGAACATCTCTTGGCCTTGAAATTATCCTCTAGGTATTTGTCGCAGAACTGTCCAATGTTGAACAAGTTATGTCCTAATCCTTCCACGTAGCTCACCTTCGTAATCGTCACGTTGTCATTAACCATATCACCGTAGCCCAAAATTGGTGAAAACTAGTCGTTTCCAAATCTCACGTTCCCGCAGAATTTCTCTGTATAATTAGACAATAAATCCTTTTGCCCGGTCATATGCTTGGGGCAACCAGAATCCAAGTACCACATATGATGGGTCTGCACAGGAGAAATCAGGGAATAACAACTTTAGGTACCCATTTAAAAGTGGGTCCTATCGGATTAGCACAAGATTTTGGCATGCAGTTGTATATGGATCCTCTGAACTTTTCAAAAATCTTTGAAACATATGGCTTATAAGAATAGACATGATAAGTACCAAACCAATCATCAGAATATCGGTGAGAAACAAAATCAGTCCGTCTATATGTAGAAGACTTAGTAGTAGAACAAGATAATTGGAGTAATTGCTTTATTGTATATCTCTTGTAAGAAGTTACAAGGTTTTGTTTATGCAAAGCAAGTGTACCAACTACATCAGAACTACTATTAGTCAACCTATTACAGAAACTATCAGGACATGATTCAGAACTCTCATCAATCTTCCATTTTGGTCGCCATTCAGTTCTTTCTTCCGACCATTTCTTTTTCAAATATGAAACAATAGATTTAGATTTGTTAGGAAAATCAAATTTCTGAAATTGTCTTTTCTTAAGCTTACCAGTGTTGTTTCGTTTCTGTGAGTGTCATTTCCTTTTCTTTTTACCTTTCTTATAGTAATCAGTACTCACAGAAATTGATTCACCAACCTTAGTCGATGATTCACCAACTTCATATACACTTGGTAAAGCTTCAGAGTTTATTATGAAAGCAGAATGATCTGGAAGTTTAGCGTTAAAGTCAAACATATCAATACTTTCCTCAACACACCCATCATCAGAATTTAAAAAATCATTTGCAGACGCAAATAAGTCATCAATATCAACTTCTGAAGTTTGAGGTGCCTTAGAAGATGTTGAACACTCTTTAGATTCAGTTTTGAAAACAGTGTTCTTTAATACAGTTGAAAATACATTTTGTTCAATATCACGCAAAATTCTTTCATCAGATAAAACATTTTCATGTTCCATTATTTTGCTTTCTAACACAAGTGGAGGAATGTAAATCTTAAATTCAACCGGTTTTGCCTCCATCTCTATAGTAGAATAACTAGCAAAATAATCATTTGAAATAAATTTTGGTTTTGCTGAAAGATAACTATCATTCAGCTTTTGATAACAGAATGGTAGTTGCATTTTCTTTAAATTCTATCTCTTTTCATCTTCTTTAGCCTCAACTTCTTCAGATGACTTGGTAACAAATTTGGGTTTTAAATGAGGATATTTACCAGCAGCAAATAGAAAATCAAAATTATATAAGGCTGACTGTTTTCTGATGGCTTTCTTTAAGTAGTGGGGGTTATCGTAACCGAGTCCCCACTTCTCTTTCACCTCAACTTCCTCATTATGTGTGTTTAAGAAAATGGTTTGATCTGTTTGTCCTCGTGCATATAATTTCGCTTCCAAACCATTTACCTTTTTCTCTAAGCTCTTGTTTTCAACCTGCAATTTGTGAGCTTTTAGTACACATTCATGCTTTTCAAGATCAGACTTAGAAGGTTTAGTAACAAATTCAGAAATCTTACTTTCAAAAACAATCTTTTTGCAATTTAAAATCAGAAGCAGGTTTGTTTAGAGAGTCAATCAGATCTTTGTTCCCAACAAGTTCCTTGTTAAGTTCAAAAATATTTTGACTTTTCTTTGCAACTCTGCTCTTTTCCTTTTTCAGTTTAGATTGAAGGTCTTGAAGTTCGACCATCATGGCTTCCATCTTGGTTAAAAAATCATTTTCAGAAAAATTAAGTACCTCATCTGTTGTCTCTTCATCAGATTCATCAAACTTCACCGTATCGCCCATCAAACACATGTGTTGCCTCTTCCTTGTCCTCTTCGTCAGAGTGGTCCAGCCAGAACTCGTCTTCCGCCATTAGGGCTTTCCCCGCTTCCTTTTGCTTAGCAAGTAGCATTTTCTTCTTGTAGTATTCAAAATTCGTGACGGTAGGCTTCCGACAGTCCTTGGCATAGTGACCCAGCTTCCCGCAGTTGTAGCACTTAACCATTTCCTTAGTCTTTTTCTCAGCACTACCATAGTCATTCACATACCTCTTTTTATCTTCAGGCTTTCTTTCTCCAAATCTCTTCTCCTCAAATTTTCTTCCTTTCACTCTTTCTCGGTGTTCATGATTCTTTGACCCTGATGAGTACCTCTGAGAGTTTGAACCCGGTTTCTTGTAGAACTTCTTCTGAAAAGCACGGGTCAATAGCAACATAGTTTGATTGAGATTTTCTCCGTCGTCACTATCAGAATCAGAATCAACAGAATCATCTGAGCTAGAAAGTACTATATTCTTCTTCTTCTTCTTTTCTTTCTTCTCCTTTTCCTTTTGACCAGCTACCAATGCTATTGGATCATGTATCTTCTCAGCCTTCTTCTTCTCGTTCCTTTTCTCTTCAACCTCCTCCTCGTTTTGCCTCAATGTCTCATATACCTCATGAAGTGGGATATCACTCAGGTCTTTCATCTGCTTCATTCTCCGGGTATGTTTCTTCCATTCAGGTTGGAGAATGCTGAGGAATTTGACGTTGTTCTCGATTTGCTTCTTCTTAACTTTGTTCTTTGAAATCTCATTTAGAAGAAGTACAAATCTCTCGTATGTATCCTCAAGGCTCTCATTTTCTTTTGCCTTGAATTCCTCGTAGCTGTTAATGCAATTGACTACTTTCATTTGATTTCCGACCTTAGAACCCAACATCATTTTCTGCAGTTGATCCCACATCTTCTTGGCATTTGCTTTGTAGCTGTCAATCTTTATGTAGATCTCATTCGGAATACTCTATAGTAGTTGAGATCCGGCTTGCTTATCTACCTTGTGTCTGCTCTTTTCTTCCTCAGTATATTATGAAGGTTCTTTCGGAACAATCTTTGTTTTCTGAGCTCTGTCAACATTCCCGTCTTCACTATCCGATGACTCTTCATCAGGTATCTCCATGGCGGGGGGTACCATAGGACCTTCAGTAATAGATAAGAGAATGTTCTCTCCGTTTGTGTGTCGGTCAATGAAGTCTAGGAACCGATCCTTATTCATACTCCCCTTTAAATAGAACTAGGGGCTTAACATCTGTACCAATCGAGAGAGCGTCCTTGGAAGTCATCTTGCTTTTACACTACTTGTTATGATCGTCAAAATTCAGAAATAAAACTGGATCTACAAAAATAAAACTTAGTCAAATGTCAGAAAATTCAGAAAAATACTAAGTATAGAAAGTGCAAAACACATAAAAGAACACTTCGCGCAGAGACCTATATGCACGTTTGAACTACGCGCACAAAGAAAGTCAAGAGAACTCCACTTCTCGCACACAGTGTTGTGCAAGTTTGTGGTTCGCACACGACGAAGGATGCATGAACCAGGATTCGCGTAAACAAGCTTATGCAAGTGCTTGTTCTCGCACACAACTACGTGCGAGTTCTGAGGTCCGCGCAAGATACATGCGAGTTCAAGACTTAGAATATGTTTCAAAAACCAAGTTCTCGCTAAATGCAAACTCGCAAAAACAGGAGCTTGCGAATTTAGGACTTAGAAAAAATTGAGAAATTAAACTTCGTGCTAAATAAAAACGCGCAGACTAACTTCGCGCACGACACACTTTACGCAGACAAACTTTGCGCATGATGAATAGAATGAACAGTAGAAACACGCACAATGTTTTAGGCGCATTTCTACTTCTCGCATGTCTCAGCTTGCGAGTTCTTCATGTTTTGCAAATTTTGTCCTTGTGCAAGTTCTTCAGTCTATGCGAGTTCTTCACTTGCGTGTTCTTGAGATCTTGCGTGTTTTTTACTTTACGTCCAAAAACTCAAAGCTTTCCCACTGATTTCACCTCAAATATTCACAAATTGGTTTGAAACTTTGCAGATCACGTCGATTTCATGTCTTGAACAGGTTACGATCAAACGATTACAATCAAACGATTACAATCAAAAACACTAAAAATACAGAATTGATCTTAACACATTACGTATTCAAACTTTGAACACAAAATCCAACAAAATAAAAAATTCACACTGAAAAATTGTGAATTTGGCAAAGCAATTCAAAGGTAATTTGTTCTAAACATCCAATCGAGTACAAACAAGTTAAACTCAGATAAAAAACATCACTAAATTGCAAAAATTGATTCCGAACAGTGTTCTTGCGTGTTCTTGAAATGTCGACCAAGATTCTTGAATTTGATCCAATTATTTCTGAATTCTTCTGCTCTGATACCAATTGTTATCCCATATAACAATGTAAACAAGATGACAACTTCGATTTCAATCAATCTTCATTATTATTTCACAATCACATAATGCGTACAAGTATGCTCTCACAACTTTCTCTCTCTAAAACATGAACTCGTATGACACTCTAATTGAAGCTATATGTCTATTACACGCATAACACAATACAAAGCCCTATTTATACACAACACAGAAACACGCAGACTACTAAACACTCATGTTACAAAAACACACAAACTACTAAACTCTTACAATACATGCTTTGACTTTTATTGCAAAGACTTTGACTTTCACTTTGAGAGTTGACTTTGAGCTTTGACTTGGCTTGACTTTCAGCTTCAGACTTCATGATCTTGTATCCAACAAATATGTGTACTAACAACTCCCATCTGTAACACCCCGAATTTTCGTTGTATTAATTCTATCGTCCAGACTCCTAATCTTCTTTATTTTAATCTTAGTTATCGTACGTTATCCTATTCGCGGGTATCGCGTGTTCCTGGCCAAGTTCGTGTTTCAAATCTTGAACTGGGAATGGCGGGATAGTGGATCACGCGACTTACCTCGTGACTTGAAGTCGCAACACTAGCCGCGTAGCCCATTGTTTGTCTACCTCCGCAGAGACACAAGAGACTTATGCCACGACTTGAGGCCGCGGCATAACCCGCGAAAGCCCCCTGTACACCCAAATACGGGTTTCTTTCCCTTTTTCTCATTTATTGCAACTCTAGAGCTCTAAGGGCGATTTCTTGGTGCCCTAGGTAAGTTTCTTCATCTACCTTCATTTACTTCTATTAAATGGAAGTTCTAAGTTAATTAATGGTGGTTCCTAGGGTTATCAAGCTAGTGGTGAGAAGATCTCAAGCTTTCAAGTTCAAGTATTCCATCACCTCTACATCTAGAAGTTGCTAGGGTTTAGATTAAACCCATTGTGATTTCATACTTCTCTTTTATTAAACTTTATACACATCAAAATGCACCTTTTAAACTTCTAAACATCTTATTGTTTAACATTATCATTGTTGATGAGATTTGACCTAACTTGGTATTTTGGGAGGTTTTAGGGTTTCTTACCACTTTGCGAAATAAAGTATAATCTTTGACTTGGATCTACATAAATGAATATTATATCATTTTGTTGACTATATGTTAAATACATGGAACTTCAACCAAATTTATGTTTTATGCATATTTGTACTTTGATGGAAAGGGTTATTGGGTGGAATGGAGACAAATGGTTTTAAAATATGAAGCAATCCATGTTTTCAATAAAATGGTTTCTACTATGGAATGGTTTACTTGGTAAAGGAACATTTTGGGGAATGGGATGATGGCCTTATGTTTATATATAGGCTTTGTATTTCTTATCAGCAGTTAACCATCAAAATGTGATTTGGGAATTAAATGGCAATACGAACTATATGTTTGATTATAGTTGGTCACAAGTGTATTGTGACGAGTCGAGACTATTACTATTGGATCCATAGGTATTGAGTTGACTTATTATTTAGGGGTAACTCCCGTATGTAGCTAGTTAAGACATTGGACCCTAGAGGGCAACTTCGTACGGTTATGTGGGACCGATTACTAGCTGTGGGTCGTAAATGTAAATCCTAGTGCATGAGCATGACTAGGGATCATTGGGTGCCCTTCCCCACGTCTTAGTACGAGCCGACGTGTTCTTGGCCTTGATCCTAGTATGGTGAGCTCAGAACTTAGAAAGTGGCTTACTTTGTGTTTCGCCACAATGCTTGGAATTCGGGTTCTTCCCGTCATCGCAAGGTGAAGTCTGGGCCAGAAGGTCACTATGTACTTATCAAACCATTCACGAAAACAGTTTAATCATGTTACAATAAATCCTTATCACTACCTTTCATATAAACTGTATGTTCTCAATAGGCTTTAAGCCTAACACTTTTTCTCAACTGATGTGTATAACAGGTTCCCTTAGCGGCGGGTCGTCAAGGGGTTGAGAGAAGAGCGTGGTCTCTTGAGGGCATTTTTAAATGATAGTTATTTTTGGAAGCTTTAGCATTTAAAACAATTATTCCATTTTGGTATTGGGTTGACAACCTATGTAATCTAGCTAGTTGTAGTTTAGATTAGTTTGTTGTCGTTTCCCCATACTTCCTTACAAGTTTTTGTAAATGCTTACGCTTTTACCCTTTATGGGTGGTTTGCCCTATTTAAAATCGTTGTATTGCCGAATTTACAATTTTGAAAATTACCCCAATTTTTAGGGTGTTACACCCTCTCAACGGACTCTCTCCTCTTTCTTTCTTGCAACCACATTGCAAGACTTGGTGCTGATATTCACCATTCAGAGTTCAACGAGGTTTCTATCTTCCTACAAAGATCATCCCTTCAGTATGCTTTCACTTCCACTCCTAAGATGAGAAAAATGCTCATTGGGAACTTCTGGCTCACATGTGCCTATGACGAATATAGCCACACTGTGTCCGCTTCCATTCTATCTGATTCTAAGAACCCCAATCTTACTTTTGGGGTTGAAGATGTCCGAGAAGCTCTTCAACTTCCCGTGTTTACTCCTTATGCGAACTTTCCTACTGGCCACGAGCAAGAGGAGGTCATTGACGCTTTGAACTACATTCCTGACGGCAAGACCAAAAGTACTGGCACTCTCTTCCGCAAGAACATGGGAGGAGTGTGGAATTTCTTCTTCTCCCACCTCATCTACTGCATCTCTCACAAGACCTCTGGATGGGATCAATCACCTTATCACGTGACCAGATTGGCCCATGCACTCATGTTCGTTCGGCCAATCAACTTCGCTCAGGTAATCTTCGACTCCATTACCACGGTGATCACTCCACCTTACTCCCCGTATGTGTCTCTTCCATGGTTCTTGTCCCTAATCATCAACCACAAGCTATAGGATTTTATTGATGACGATGCTAACCTTCCTGAGCCAACCATCTCTTTTGATCTGTCGATTATTCAAGTGAGCAAGCAAGTGTTGAACAAAGGGGCGAATTCTGTCGACAAGTAAATTCACTCGAGGTATGTTATCTTTTGCTACTACTCCCAATTCGGTGTAGGGTGCTCCAGTGGAGTTGGATGTCGAAAGGCCCCATCAACCCTAAGGCCCCAACATTTCGATGGCCTCTATTACCCCTTCCTGAGCCAAGACTATAACCTATAAGAAAAAGAAAACACCAAAAGCTACCGGTGCCGCCGCACTTGCTTAGTTAACACTGCCTCTGAAACAACCTTCGGAGGCTATCCATATCACAACCCCCTCTTCTCTTAAGCGGAAGAGCTCAAAGTCCCCCCTAAGTCTCACTCTAAGAGACTTAGGAAACCAACTTTTTCCAAACCACACACTCCCCCTACCGATTCTCAAAAATCGGTGGAGGTTGAAATTGTCCCTATCAGGCCAAGGGAATCTGTTATCCCCCAAACCACCTCCTCCATTCCTTCTCAACAGGGTTTGGTTGTACAATCGGGGACCCTCACTAAACCATCATTAACCTTTCGTTTGGTTGATGAGGATGACTTTGTCTCCTCCCCGAACCAAGACCTCTCTTCTTAACCGCATGGCCTTACACCCGGGAGTCCCGATGATCTTGCACGACTCCATGAAGAATCAACCATTCCAGGGGTCGGCTCTGAGGATCAAAATGATTTTCTGAAAATGTTGTTCATGGATATTACGTCCCATATTGCTATCAAACAAACTACTCCCTCTCCCCCACCAAACCAATATTCGACAGTACCTAAGTCTGCCGACAAATCACCCTCTCCAAAGAAGCCCTCACCAAAATTCTCACTGAAAAATCCAACCTCATCCCCTAAAACGACACCCTCCTCAAAATCCACTCCTACACACTCACCCCAACACTCACACTCATCCTCAACCGACTCATCACCCGAATTTCCCCATAGACGCCAACCTCTTGCTCCCCACTGACATTTACCTCACTACCCACCGACCCCACCTTCCGATAGACCAAACTCATCGGTACTCCCACCCCCTCCTCCCCCATACCTTCTGAAGTGTTTGTCAATATCATGGACACCAATCGGCAGCACCGTATGCTTGGTGCCTAGATTGCCTCCTTCACTACTCAAACAAGTAACAGGCTCACTAATATTGAGCACACATCTACTCGGGATGAACAACTTTCCCGTAATCTGGAAGCCACCCATAAATCCATGGTTGAGTTGCTCCGTATTATAAAAGAGCAAAATACAGAACTCCTCATTGTTCAGTCTTTCTTCTTCAAATGCATGGATGCCATGGAAAAAGATATTCATGATATGGCCAATCCACTTGGTGACGCATTGGCTGCCATTATTCAACACTTGGAGAAGTTTATCCTAGAGAATGTCAATCTCACAACTTCGGTTGCTTATCTAAAGGCCACTTCTGATGCTAGGGATCAGGAGCTCCTCACCCTCCGCCAACGTGCAGAATCTTAGGATGATATAAATGCCAAAATCCTAGAGTCTCTATCCAACGTCTCCAAAATGCTCGATGATCTACCGGAAGAGATTTCTAAGTGTTGATAAGAAGAATGGGATCTTGACCTGGGCGATGCAGTCTTTGGGGATGCTGATCGAGATTGCCTTCATTGAATTGATAGGCGGGTAGGCCTTGTGTCAGCCAAGGCAAGTCTATCTTCTCCGGCGTACACTGAGGGGGAGCAACATACCCCTCATGTTACACTTATCACTATACGCCGAGAAGAACCCCAATTAAGTCCCCATCAATCTAGGCAGGATATTCAGCAATAAGAACCCAACGTTGAGGGGGTGAAAGCTAATAAGGAGGGAACCGAGAAATCGGCTGCTGCAAACCTATCGAAGGAGAGGGAACCAAATTTTCTTCTAAGAAAGTCGATTAGTCTAAGGAGTAGGAGCCGAAGAAAGGTAAAGGCAAACAAAAACCCACACTAGAACAAGAAGTTGTTAATCACAATTTTGTGTTCTAGACAATGATTAAACAAACAATCTACGTAAACAGAGATATGTATGTGCGAAAGTGATTTATATGTAGAAAGATGGTTTGGTTTAGTAATAGACACACAATCAAGCAATAAAGAAATCAATAGACAAAATAAGAATTAGTCACTAAAAGATTATCTTCATTAACTTGAACTTTTACACCAATAACACACACTACAATGTGTAGAAAATTCTCTCTAAAATATTTGAATTGCAAGACAAGGCGTGATGTAATTGTGAGCATGCATACAGTGAATTCAAGAGGTGCTCCCTTCATATACAAGGGGAGATTACACAATAGTACAAGACAAAGGCTGACATTCCATATAAGAAATGCCACCTGGAAAGTAAAACCATCGTGTAGATGTACTATTGATCTTGAATATCTTCGTACAGCAAGGTCACGTGATCTGCATGTGATGTTGGCTTGTCCATGGTATCCTGAAATCTTCAAGTTTTCCATTCTTCAGAGCTTAGACACCATAGAGGATCTATGAGGGATCACAGAGGTTCTGTGGTCTGAGTGTGATATTCAGGTTGAGCTTCTCGGTTGAATGGTCGACAGAGCTTCTGAGCTCGGCACTTCTGTGGTATTCTTGGTGTATGGTAGCAGTCTTTTGAAGTTCGTATACTTAGCCTATTTTTCAATACTTTTCTATTTAAAGAATGAAGCTAACAATCTTCCCCAAAGTATTGAAAAATAAAAAATTGGAATGGTGAGTGTATGGCCAAGTTAGAAACTTAAGGGGTGAAAGGAACTCAACCTTTAAAGACTGATTTTTCATTCATATATAAAGAAATGCCAGAAGGCAAGTACATAAAATTGAAATTATATTATATGAATGAAAATCAAAATTAAATAACTTTAGAGCCTATATTTTGGCATTTGGAAAGTCATCTATCTTTTTGACAAAACCTCCATCTTTCTTCAGCTCTCTGTAGTAGAAGGCACACATGTTCCGAAAACTGATGGTCATTTCAATGTTCTCCAATATTTGATCAGTGTATTCAGGATTGACAAGTGGTATGCCATTGTGCTTCATGATTTCTTCTTGGAAGTACAACAGAGATTGAGTTGACTATTTTTGCGTTTTGATAGTTTCGCCTCTTGGGTTCAGGTATACGAATCCAAACTTTGGATCGGTGATTATGGAGTTTGGTTTGATGTTGGCAGAGGGAGGTAGGTCATCATTTGGAGGTGTTAAGTTTACCCTATTTACTCCTAGGTCTAAAGCGACTTGAAATTCAACTACACTGTAGTATAGGAGTTTTTCTCTCATTACCTTCTTGAGGATCAAGTGAGCCTCTTGATCTTCTCTTCTCCATCTGAACCTATCCTCTGTCCAAGTAAAAAGCTCTATGAGATCATGGGGGTGGAGGTTTCTTAAGTCAGCATCGGTGAACCTCATATTCTACCCATTCTCTCTCATTAGACAGTACTCGTGATACCAGAAGTTTTTGCACTTGGTATATAGTTGCTTGATCCCCAGAACCTCTGTAATCTTTTCCATGGAGAACCCTTAGCCTTAGATTGAGCCTTTTTCTTTTAGAACCTTCTGGTTTCCTCTGAGATGATCTCCTCTAAGAGTGTAGGTGCAGGTAGTGGGTCATTGATCCCTCGACTATATAAGTATTTTTATACAACTTCTTCCAGATCCTTCTTTGGTGGGGGGATTGGAATGGGTTTCCTCATAGCCTCCATGCCTTGGATGATCTCTGTTACTCTGTCCTTTGAGGGTTTTGCCAGGGGGTCTAGGATTGATTGTGTTGACAGAGGTTGTAGATCGAATGCCTAGTCTTCTTCCTCTCGTTTGGGCATCACAAAAGAGTCAAATGCACTCTTCATGAACTTTTCAGTATTCGGTGGAGGTTTAGACTTGATCTTCAGAGTCTCTGTGGCTATGGCTTTACCCTTGTCTTTGTCAGAAGGTTTGGTCTTCGGGATTTCTGCAACATCTGGCTTTTGTACACGAGTGACAGGCATTGGAGCTTGGACTTTAATGGGAGTGGGAAATGCAGAGGATTTATGCTTTGACTTCTGAGAGTTGGCCTCTAAGCTCGCAGGTACTTGATTAAGGGGGTCTGCAGAGATAGGGATTCGTGGCAGTGCAAGTTTCGACAGATTCTCTCCCTCACGATGCATAGAAGGACCGGAACCATCAGGTCCTTGGTCATCGTGCTTCCCCCTCTTTTGATCGGCCTCAGCTTGGAAAAAAGAGGGTCCCTTTCTCTTATTTTGCATTGGTTGGTCCGCAGGCTTGAGGTTTGTTACACTTGGTTAGAGTTTTTGAGAGCAAAATCAGATGCACCAGAGTTGATTATTGCCATCATCAGGAAAGTCCAGGTTCTGTTACCACTTCCAATCTAGAAACAGCGAAGCGACAACGACACTGAATTTAAGAATGAGACTCTACAAGGATATTTACAATCCGTAGGGATTTCTTACAATTTCTCTGCCGCTCGTACGCTGCAACAGAATGGAGTTGTAGAGCGCAAGAACCGAACATTGGTCGAAGTTGCTAGGACTCTGTTGGCTTACTCTGGATTACCATTGTATTTGTGGGCTGAAGCCGTTGCCACCGCATGCTTTACTCAGAATCGAACGATAATTAATAAGCGTTTGAATAAGACTGCGTATGAGATTATAAATAAGAGAAACCCTAATGTTAAATTCCTTCATGTCTTTGGTTGCAGTTGTTTCATTTTAAATGATCGTGACAATCTTGGAAAGTTTGATAAGAAGTCGGACGAAGGCTACTTTCTTGGATATTCCTTGACTTCAAAAGCCTATCGTATCTACAACCGTCGTACCAAGACTATTATGGAAAGCATTCATGTATCATTTGATGAAAATTCAACTTTGACTTCTAAGCAACACAGTTCAGGACTCAAGCTGAAAGGAAAGGCTTCTATTCAAGACGGAATAGAACCCGTGTCAGAAAAGAATAAGTCTTCTGTTTCTAACACTTTACTTTCTACATCTGAGTTAGATCTATTCTTTTTTTGATGTATTCATGGACATTTGTGTTGATTTTGATAAATCTAACGCGTCCATATCAACATCAGAGGTCCCTACAATAACTAAAGATATTTCTGGACCATCTGAACAAGTCACAACAACTTCATCAGGTACAACAACGCCTAAAGATTCTGATCAAACTAATTATGGTTCTGTTTCTGCAAATTCCAATTCTAGTCAAGAAGTCCCGGGTACTTCTTCCGATGCACCAGAACTACAACAGTCATTTTCACCTGTGAATGAAGTTCAAACAACATTTGAAGTTGTTCCTGCAATTGTTGACGAATATAATGAGCTAAACAACAGATGAACTATTCAAACCCTGCCTAGTACCACTAGATAGACTAGAGATCACCCCCTTCATAACATAATCGGTGACGTCAACAGTGGAGTTAAAACCCGTACAACGTCTGCTAATTTCTGCTTATACTCTAGTTTCCTGAGTTACCTAGAGCTTAAAAAGGTTTTGGACGCGCTTCAAGATCCTGATTGGATACTTGCTATGCAAAATGAGCTACTCCAGTTTGAAAGGAACAAGGTCTGGCGGCTGATCCCATGACCTAAGGATAAAACAGTGATTGGCACTAAGTGGGTCTTTAGGAATAAAAAAGATGAAGATGGGATTGTCGTGCGAAACAAAGCTAGATTGGTCGCTAAGGGTTACTATCAGCAGGAAGGCATTAATTACGATGAAACTTTTGCCTCTTTTGCAAGGATCGGGGCAATTCGGATATTTCTTTCATATGCAGCTCATAAGAATTTCACTGTCTACTAAATGGACGTGAAATCCTCATTTTTGAATGGTGTACTGTGTGAAGAGGTTTATGTTACACAACCCGAAGGCTTCGTAGATCGACATCACCCTAACTACGTCTATGTTCTTGATAAAGAGCTATATGGTCTCAAACAAGCCCCAAGAGCATGGTATGAAACTTTAACGCAATTCCTTCTTGCCTCAGGTTTCAAGAAAGGTACGATTGATACTACCTTATTCTTAAAGAAACAAGGTGAGGACTTGATCTTAATACAGATATATGTAGATGACATAATATTGGGGTCAACAAATCCTAAATTTTGTAAAAAAATTTCAAAGATTATGGAGACTAGGTTTGAGATGAGTATGATGGGTGAACTGACATTTTTCCTTGGTCTTCAAGTGAAACAGTCCCTAGATGGTATTTTCATAAACAAGTCTAAATACATTCGTGATATTTTGAAAAAGTTTAACATGACCGATAGTGCAATAATGAAAACGTCCATGGCTACTGGCACGCTAAATCAGTTGATCAGAAAACGTACCGTAGTATGATTGGATCATTATTGTATCTTACGAAAGTAGACCTGATATCATGTTTGCTACTTGTTTCTGAGTGAGATATCAAACAAATCCGAAGGAATCTCATCTTGTAGCCGTAAAACGAATCCTTAGATATTTTAAAGGCACCCCTGAATTAGGCCTTTGGTATCCAAAGGATTTCGGATTTGATTTTACTGCTTTCACAGATGTTGACCATGCAGGTTTTAAGCTTGATCGGAAGAGCACAACTGGATCATGTCAATTTTTAGGTGATAAACTTGTAAGTTGGACATCCAAAAAGCAAAACTGTGTGTCCACATCCACTACTGAGACTGAGTACGTTGTTGCCGATACCTGCAGTTCTCAAGTCTTGTGGATGAAGACACAATTAAAATATTTTAGATACATATACAAGAGAGTCCCTATCTATTGCGATTCCAAGAGTGCCATAGCTATAACTTCTAATCCGGTTCAGCACTCCAAGATGAAACATATAGATGTGCGTTACCACTTCATAAAGGATCATGTGGAGAAAGGTGATATCGAAATGCATTTTGTACAAACGGATTACCAGTTAGCTGATTTGTTTACGAAATCTTTAGATGAAAAACGTTTTAACTTTCTTATCAACAAACTTGGTATGCTTAACATGTCTTCTTAAAGTCTATTGATATCTTTTACATGATTCTAGGGGGAGTAGATTTTATTGGTTGCATTTGTCTAGGGGGAGTTAGAACATCTGCTTATATTCTTCTTTACTGACGAAAGCGGAATCATTTTCTATGATTACCAAAATCTTTCTTGTTATGCAGGTTATAAGATTGTGACGTTGGCTTCTGGATAATTCTGTTCAGAACCTGTGCTTATTAGTTTTCATTCTTAAGGAAGCTGAAAAGATTCATCTTATTCAAAGAAGTTTTTATTATTTGTTTGAGGGCGAGTTACTTAAATTTTCACTGTCATATTTTTAAGAGGGAGAAAAGAAAAGACAAATATATTTCATTGTTATATTCATACTATTCTTGTCTAATCATTTGACTTTTTACAGATACAGAGGGGGAGTATCTGATGTTTTTGTCAAAGGGAGCTTAAAAGATAAATATTCATTTTAGGGGGAGTTAAGATTTCTACGTTGAAGGTATATCATTCTGAATCTTAATCTCTATCATATTTGAAAGAAGAACGACTTTCAGATGTGAAAAATGTTTTCTTAAATGTTCAAACCACTTCGTGTTCTCAAAAGTTTTTATGAATTTTGAAGTGTGATTTTAAATGTTTTTCATATCAGTGTTTTCATGTTTATCTGACCGTGTATTTCTTAAAGATAGATACTTGTGTATTATCTTTTCATATACTGTCAAGTATTCTTACACACATCGGTTCAGTACTTTTATTGACTTTGTTATTACCATGTCTCAAAAGATAAATCTTTCGATGGTAATACTCCCGGTTGAATTCTAATTTGTTTGAAATCAGACGTCATTTCTTTATTATGAGCTTTTATTGATATTGTGTTTATATCTTGTTCATATAAACAAATATTCGGTCTTTGATATTCCAATACATTTTTCTTCATGATATTTGATCTGATCGCATCCTTGTCAGATTCTCAAAACACTTCAGTTGACTTCATTTCATTCATTCAATTTCATTTTTTTAGAGATCTTAAATGTTCAAAATGCTCAAATCTCATTCTTATTTTTGATGAGCATACATGTTAGTGCACATATTTGTTGGATAAAAGATCATTATTACTGAAGCTGAAAGTCAAGCCAAGCCAAAGCTCAAAGTCAACTCTCAAAGTGAAAGTCAAAATCTTTGTAATAAAGTCAAAGTCAAAGTAGTTGTGTTTTGTTGTGTAGTGTTGTGTAGTAGGTATAAATTGTCATTGTCCTTGTCTTTTGTAATTGGAGATTAGCAGTTGCAAAAGTTAGGGAGATTAGAGTGTGTGAAGTTTATCAGAAAAGAGTTTATCATGTACATTCTAGTAAGAGAAAGTGGTGAGAGAGACATTGTAATCTGTGAGATTCAAGAATAAATGAATATGACATATGATTACGAAATTGTCATCTTGATTTTTATTAGTGTGTTTTGCAATTAGAACTTGATATTTGGGATTTAATAATTGGTATCAGAGAAAATCCAAAGTGAAATCTGTTATTCCCAGATATTCAAGTTCTAATCACTAACAAACAAACAAGATGAATCTCGTAATCACATGTCATTGAATTATTCACAAGATTACAATCTCACAACTTTCTCTCTCTACTTTCTCACTCTAGAAAGATATACAAATAAGCTCTTCTCTAATATGCGTGTGTACTTCTTATTACAAAGACAAGGACGAAGGTATTTATACCCTTGACAAATTACAAAGAAACAAAATACAAATACATTGACTTTGACTTTTATTAACAAAAGACTTTGACTTTAAGTGAGAGTTGACTTTTTCAGCTTTGACTTCTTCACTTCTGACTTCAATCTTTAATGATTTTGAATCCAACATATTTATGCTCTAACAATCTCCCCCTTTTGATCAAGATCATTACTAAAAGATTTAGCAATGTGATCTTCTCTAATTAAGCTCAATTGAAGTAACTCCCCTTTGAAAAATCTTTATCTTCTCTTGTAATCTCCCCTTTGATACAAACAAGATATACAAACTCCCCCTTAACATGATGAAATTCTTCTTTAGCTTTATCTTCAAAAACTTTCAACAATCTTCCCAACGTCTGATCTTCAAAAATAATAACAATCTCCCCCAAGGTTGTACACTTTGTTAAAATAATCTTGAACAAATAATCTTCAAAATATCTTCCTCAAATCTTCAGAAATTCTTTGATTGTCTTCAAATCTTTACTTTGAATCTTCTGACTTGAACATTTCAGAAAATCATCTCTCAAAAACTTTATCATTTCCTGATACCATCTCCCACAAACTTCAAAACTCTAACATTTCTTGATATCATCTCCCCCTTTTTGATGATTTGAGCATCTATATCATTAAAACTTTTTGTCCAAGAAATGTCTTTGACCATTATGATCTGTCATACTGAGCCTCTGATTCGGTAACCATAACCAAGTATTCATCTAGATCTTTGAAAATCCAGACAAAATAAGAATAGGTAACTCCTGAATCAACAGATGAATCAGTTAAAATGCCTGTCAGTAACACAAAGTCACTGTGTGTAACGAATACACAATATAAAAGAGCTTTTGTGATGTTCACTCCCCCAGGGCTTCCATCCAATCATCGAAATACCACAAAGGCAATTTCTATGAATGTTATGACAAAGAAACGAATTCTTTGTGTGCTCGTGCAAGTGTAGAAAGAATTAAAGCACAAATGATTGCTTTTTAATAAGGCTCAACATTGTGTAAACCACTGAGACAACAGTAGATAAACACAGACTCAATGTGCATGATTTAAGTGCGAAGGTGGGGCAAACTTCCTTCTTTTTCAATATCCAGATTTTCCAAATGAAAATCAGATAGATTATGTGCTGCGTCCCCTTTAAAATGTGAAACATTTTCTTTTTGAGAAGAAAATGAGTAGCTTGTGGGGTTTAGTCAAGAGTTGGCATGGGCTAGTTGCCTGTTTCAATAACGTTCACGAAGAAATGTGAAACATTAGTAATGTGGCTGCCCGGCTCAGAAAGTATTTGGTGCAGAGTTTGATATTCTTTTACTCTGATCTCACACCCTCTTTCTTTTTAATCATTAAGCTCACTACTAACCAAACTCTCTTTTCCATTTTACCTCATCGCACAACCCACACTCATTTCTTTTTGACTCCTCACACTCAATCTCTATGGATTAACTTCTTGGGTAGAAATCACTGGTTAACGTGATTCCATATAAGTTTAGATAATTCCTAGCACAAAGAACCCATATTTCCTATACAAGCATAATGTTGCTCAGATGATTTAACTACAACAGTTAAAGCTCATATACAAATGTCAGACAAATGTATGCTCATAAAATATAATCATGAAAATTTGAGCATTTTTTAGACATTGAAATATTTTCAAACAAGTATACTGAATGAATGAACATGAATGCAAAAGACTTGTTTGAAAATCTGACATTGTATGAAAATGATCAGAAATGAATGATATAGCAATTAAAGCTTATGGTTAAGAATAAATGATATTTGTCTATACGAAACAAAATATAGACATTCTCGAAATGACCGTTTCGAAATGAAATATCGCTCAAAATTCTTTGAATACAAGCGGAGTGTCTTACCATCGAAGAAAAATTGTTCCAATTTAGAGACATGGTAAGAACATGTTGAACAAAGTCAAACCGGTGTGTGTGAATACTTGAAAGTATATAGAAAAGACAATACGCAAGTATTTATCTTTGGAAACACACGGTTTGTTTATCAATTAAGCACACACAAAAAAAAAATGAAAACATTTAAAATCACACTTCCAAATTAGAAAATCTGTGTAAAAATCGGAAAGTGGTTTGAACATTTAAGAACATGTTTTCTATACCTGAATGTTGTCCTTCTTTCAGATATATTTGAGATTAAGATAAGAAATTTACCTTTTCGCTCAATCTTAAATCTCATGAAGTCAATATGTCGTCATTAAAATATGATCGTGTCATCCTCTCTCATCCTGCACAAGTCTCAAAGTCTAGTAAAAAATTTATTCACAAAAATTAAAAGACATAAAGCAGTAAAACGATTAAAGTATGAGTTCTGATCTGAAATAATCAAAAATCATAATCTTTTACTCCCCCTGAAATTATGCATCTAAAATATGTCAGTTATAAAGCACATGATAGTGATCTACAACTTCTTTTGGAATGTAGTTCGTCATATCTATCTGATGCAAAAATTTCAGAAAAAATATGTACTCCCCCTTAAAGGTTGATATCCTCATTGAATTCTCGGAGTACAATCCTCATATCAGCTCGGGAGTATCTTTCTTTAAGCATTAAAGTACGGGTCCTGAACTATATTATTCAGAAACCACACTTCGTTAAAGTACGGGTTCTAAGATGATATACTTAGAAGCCTTGGTTCTCTTACTCCCCCTTGACTATAGGTGCTTGCAACACAGAATCAACTTTCGGTTTTGGTACCCACTGGTATTTGGGTCCATGTGTGTTAGTTGCAGTTCGAATGGGAGTAACTGAATAAAAACCATACCAGTAATGATCACTTGCTTTATGAACAAAATCATATGTATTACAGTAAGAACAATACCTTTTCTTAGATAACCTGAACATTTGATCTCTCGAATAAGCAAGATCAGGTTTACCTTTCAGAACTTTGTTCTTCTTGGCTGTTGATGCATGTACAAATGATTTGTTACTTTTCTTATTTCCTTTCTTTTCTTCCTTCTTCTCATCCACTGGTTTGACTTTCCATATCAGCTTCTCTTCATTATATCTTCTTCGTCTTCTTTGTGTACCCGAACCATCTACATTTTGATCATAGAAAATATTAGAAGTACGAATCTGATTGAATGAATTGACTAACCTTCTTGAAAAAACATGTTTCATGTGTGAGCTTGCGGTTGTCCTTTTAAAGTCAGCTGAATTATTTCTAGGTGTGTGGATTTGTGACTCTGGAGGCGTTTGCTCAGTCACCACCACCTTAGAAACAATCTTTTCAAGCTCTTTAATCTTTAAAGATAGATTGTTCTTCTCTTTGATATGCAGGTCAATCTCTTTCTTGATTTCAGACTTCGCTTGTTGATCTTTCAATGCAATTGTAGATAGTTCAGATAGCTTTGCAGTTAGCTTCTTTATCTCTACTTCAAATAAGCTTCTTTCATCCTCAAAGCTCATTTCAGCATTTGTCCTCTGACCAGATATTTCTTTGAATATTCCAACATTCTTTTGCTCTATAATCTTCTTTTCTTTGGCAAAATTTTCCCTTTCCAGAATGATTACTTTCTCAAACTCAGAAATTTGTTGAGAAAGCTTAATGCATTTAAGCTCAACCGTCTTCTTCTCGTCAACACATTTTCTGGAAAACTCGGAGAATTTCTTTGCAAATGATGTCTTTTCAGTCTCAAAATTAGATCTTTCTCAAAATCATAATAAAGAAATGGAAAGTACTCACTGTTCATTGAAGTCTTGATCGAGTTTGAATTTTTGGGTGTAATTCGAGTTGTAATCGATTCAATTGAGTTTGTATAGTTGTTTAGATCAGTCTTGTAATGATTTATGGTAGAATTGCACTGTAATTCTTAATTAATTTTGAGATTTTGTTAATTCTAGAGTTCACGAGTTCGAACAATGTAATAGGATCAATTTGTTCTTTTGTATGATTCTTGTTGAAATTCAGTAATTGTAGTCCATTCTAGATGTATTGGTGAGAAAATTGTCGAAGTTTGAGATCAATATTTGAAGAACTGATGGGTTTTGGAGCCAATCAGAGGATTTTTTCAACGAGATTTCAAGAACTCACATAAGTCCACGAAGATCTTGCAGATCATGAAGAACTCGCATAGGATTTAAAGATTTCGCATCTAAGATTTTGCAGAATCATTGGTTTTCGTAGAATCATTAGATTTCGCATAAATTTGATTCTGAAAATTCACAAGTGTTGAATTAGCATACGTGTCTTGTGCGAATTGTACATAATTCGTACGTGTGGGTCTTGCGAATTGCAAGAATTCGCATAAGTATTTTTGTGCAAAAAGTTTTGTGAAATTATTCAAGGCAAGAATTTGCATAAGCTTGTTGTGCGAAAATTGGAAGAACACGCATATCACATTATACGAATTCCTAGAATTCACATAACAGTGAGATACGAATTCCTAAGAATTCGTATAAGGGTATCATACGGATTCCTTTGTTTGTGCTTAAAAAATTTTAAATTTTTCTAAGTGTTGAATTCGTGTGTGTCTATCTTCCGAAAAGTTGCATGCGAATTCTGAAATAGTTTTGTGTGCGAATTCTTGTTAGAATTGTGAAGTGTGCGAATTCTTGTTGGTTGGTCTTCTATGCGAATTTTGAAAGTTTGATTTGTGTGAATTTTATAGTTGTGCGAATTGTAGTTTGTGTGAATTGTGCTTGTGTGCGAAATGCTTATACGAATTCTTTGCATTTCAGTGTGGTGTGAATTCCATACTTGTGATTTTTAAAATTTTCATTTTTCTGAGTTTCTAAGTTTTCTGTATTTTGAAATTTCACTTGGACTAACTGATAAGTGCCAATTTTTATACATTTCTTATGTCAAATTTCCCTAAAAATTAATGTGGATTAGATGGTTAAAATTCTCATTTTACTTAAGTTAGTATTTAATTATGTTTGATAATTTAAGTTGAGAAAAAGAAAATAATTTGTGGGTGCAATGGTTAAAAAGGAAGCAATTATTAATCAATATTTTGTTTGGTGGGCTTGTGATATTTTTTTTTTTGTTTTGACAGCCCATGTGCGTAAGAAAAGAGAAAGAAAACCAAAGCCCAATTTTAACAACCCAAATATGCAGTCCAGCAGTCGATCGTCTACTCTGTCTCCATCGCGACTTTGGGAGATTTTTGGCAGCAAGGAAATAGCGACCAAACCTGTAGTAGGCGCTGTTTTGGAGATCAAAAAAAAAAGTCGTCCGCACGAGTTCTCGGTGAGTAAAGCTGCACCCAAACCCGCGTTACCCACTGTTCGTTGTCTCAAATCAGCCGGGCGAGTTTTCACGCGGGTATAACTTGCGCCCCAAGTCGCGGTCGGCTGAATCGTGGGTTTTATTCATCAATTTCGAGCGGTTATCAATTGGGGAGTATAAATATCTTGGAGAACCGTCGTTTGGAAGGGAATCGACCGAAAAAACGTGGAATCGACCAGGGGAGAACTCATCAATTTCAGAGAACTTGGGGAGGAAGAACTAGGGCCGATTTCTTACGTTTTTTTTGGAGTTAATTTCAGATTTCTCAAACTAGGTTTCGTCATCAATTTTCAGATTACAGATTTCTACAATTTGTAAGTTTAATTTGTGTTTTTAAATAGGATTATGAGTAGCTAAACTTTAATTTCTAGTGATGAGATTATAACTAGTTTACTTTGAATTTTTGTTGAGACTTGTCTTTGCTAGATTATCAATTGAATTTTATTTTTCCAATCCTCGTACGAATGTGTTCTTCATATTTTGGGTTATGGGTTTTGAGAAGGATCCCTTCAATCCTTTAGCCCAACTTTGAATTGCTAGTCGATATTAAGAATCCGTAATTGTTCTTATTACCGACTAAGTGGCAAATAATGCATCTTTTGAATCCCATATCAATTGGTTTGCATTATAGGATTGTTTAATCTAATTTAAATGTTCAGGCTTCCGGCCATTAGTTAGGATTGGTGCTTGTCTAACTCTAATGCAATTGGTAGGTTAAGTTCTACGTTCGTGACTAGACTTAACTTAATCAATTAGAGACTAGTTCACCGAGCTCCTCGTGCTAGTTTAATCATAAGAACAAGCGGAGTGTTTGGCGCGTGTCGACACTTACGACCGGTCTAAAATCAATTGAGAAAATGTATTTATATGCAAGTCAGTGATACATAATTCCATAAAACTGGTTATACTCATCACTAGGATTCTTTCTCTATTAATTAAAGTCTTAATTTATTTACACGCTTAGATTAATAGACCATTTCCACCCCCCCACTTTTATATAATGTTTTTAATAAACTTGCATGTGAATTCGTCTTGGACTTACGGTTAATACCGAGTCCCTGAGGAGACGATCCTACTTACCATTATCGCAATTAGTTGTGGGTTAACGGTAATAGGCTTTAATTATAAATCTTATTATTTGCCGGACTCGACACCCGTCAAATTTTTTGGCGCCGTTGTCGGGGACTCGGCAAGGTTTAACCGTTTATGCCAAGATCGTTTCGTGCAGGTTCACCTCTACCAACAGATCCGGAGATTGAGAAGACCGCTAAAAAGCTAAGGAAGCAAGATAAACTCCGAAAGAAGCAAGGCAAGTCTACTTCTTCACCGGTGGTTAATATTTGGAAAGAGATTGATTTGTCTACTGATTCTGAGGGCGAGGAGAAGATACATTTCGAAGAAGAAAAGCCTCATTTTGAAAGAGAAGAACCGGTCACCGAGACCGAAGAAGAGAAAGAAGAGGATATGGTAAATCCTGAGCGTACTTTGAGGGAATGGGCAGCACCCAATGTTGATGAACAACCTCTTTGTATTGCATATCCGGCAGAAGAGGTAAGCGCTGAACTTAAAACAGGTTTAATACACTTACTTCCTCGTTTTCATGGTTTAGATAATGAAGATCCGTACAAGCACATGACCTAATTCCACATGGTGTGTCTGGGGATGAAGCCACAAGGCACAACCGTGGAGCACCTCAAGCTGAAAGCATTCCCGTTCTCACTGGTTGATGCGGCTAGGGAGTGGCTTTTCTACCTACCACCGGGATCCATCACGACATGGCCTCAAATGGCGCGAGCATTCCTTGATAAGTTCTTCCCCGCATCCAAAGCCGCCGGTCTTAGGAGAGAAATATGCGGAATCAAACAGAAGGATGTAGAGACGCTTCACGAGTATTGGGAGCGCTTTAAGCGCCTATGTGTAAGTTTTCCTCAACATGGTATTTCCGATCAATTACTAATTCAGTATTTTTATGAAGGATCACTACCAATGGAGAGGAAGATGATGGACACCGCTAGTGGAGGAACGATTGTGAACAAGACCCCTACTCAAGCGAGGACATTAATCAAAACCATGGCGGAGAATTCAAAGCAATTCGGACAAAGAACCGACATTAGTCGGAGTGCTAATGAGGTATGTGTTCAATCACTTGAGACTAAAATTAATGATTTGACTGTTTTGGTGAAACAAATTGCTTTCGGGAACGTGCCTCAAGTCAAGGCATGCGGGTTTTGCTCGTCGGTAGCACATCCTACCGATGCATGCCCCACTTTACACGAAGAAGAGGAACAAGTAAATGCCATAGGGGGTGGCAACTTTCAGAGCTTCAACAATCGGGCATTAGACCCATTCTCGAGTACCTACAACCCCGGTTGGAGACAACATCCCAACTTGAGATACGCCCTGAAGCAAGGACAAGGTCAAAGTCAACAATTTCAACCAAAAGCTTTTATCCAACGACTTCAACAATTCCAGCAAGGTCAACAATTCCAAGCTCCACCGGGATTTCAACAACAACTCAGTCAACCATCGGGTTTTCAGCAACAACCACTTCAGCAACCAAAGGCACCATTCGAACCACAACAACAGATGTCATCTCAAGCCCCTAGTGGGTCAGGTATGTCTCTTGAGGATATAGTTAAGTCTATGGCTACTAACATGGCTAAATTTCAACATGAAACTCAAGCGAGGATTCAGAATACTCAAGCAAGCATACAAGATCTTCGGACCACCGTGGGTCAACTAGTGAACAAGGGCAAGTTGCCTTCTCAAACGGAGACCAACCCGAATGCCAATGTGAGTGATATGACTTTGAGAAGCGGGAAGGAGATCCAAGATGGTAGTAAGAAGAAAGAAAGAGTTAAAGACGAATAAGATGAGTTGGAGATTAAGGCGACTACCTCGGGTGGGAAAGATACCAAGGATGATGAAGCAAGAAAAAAGACACCCGAGGTGATGGTGCAAACACCTCCCTTTCCGGACAGATTTGGGAAGACAAAGCGAGAGAATGAAGAGAAGGAGATCTTAGACACCTTCCGGAAAGTCCAGGTAAATATTCCTTTGCTTGATGCTATTAAGCAAGTTCCTCGGTATGCTAAATTTTTGAAGGAACTTTGCACCAACAAAAGGAAATTAAAGGGTAATGAAATAATCAGTATGAGTCAAAATGTATCTGTAATCATACAGAAAAGACTACCACCTAAATGTAACGACCCCGACATGTTTACCATACCCTGTAAGGTAGGCAATGTCGCGGTCAATCAGACTATGTTAGATTTGGGGGCATCGATCAATGTCATGCCATATGCCATATACACATCCTTGGATGTGGGCCCCCTTAAGCCAACTGGTGTAGTCATTCAATTAGCAGATAGGTCTACTGTATACCCTAAGGGTGTGCTAGAGGATGTCCTTGTACAAGTGAATGAATTGGTCTTCCCGGCCGACTTCTATGTGTTAGATATGGAGGAGAATAATACCTCCAAGGCCGGAATGATTCTATTGGGTAGACCATTTCTCAAGACCTCTAAGACCAAGATAGACGTCCATGATGGTAATTTGACCATGGAATTTGATGGCGAGATTATTAAATTCAATATATATGATGCCATGTGTTACCCGAGTGATGTTTCATTTTTGTGGTTTGTTGATATAATTGAGTCTTTATTTGATGATGTGTTTGATCTGTCTAACCAAGATGTGTTGGAAGTGATACTTGGTAGGGACTTACATAGTGATAGTCTGAAGAAGCTAGCTCAAGAGTATGACTTGAATGAAGAATATGCGGAGTTGGTATCTTGGATGGAGCACGGGAAGAAATCAAGGTATGAAGTTTCTAGAATTGAGTTGCCATTATCTAATACGGAACTTTTTCCATCTGTTGAACATGCACCTGATCTGGAACTTAAGCCGTTGCCGGATCATTTGAAGTATGCATACCTAGGTGAGAAGGATACACTTCCGGTGGTCATTTCCGCCAACCTTTCACCTAGGGAAGAAGTCGAGCTAGTTAAAGTTCTAACGGAGCATAAAGGTGCCATCGGATGGACCATTGCGGATATCAAAGGTCTTAGTCCCTCTTTGTGCCAACACAAGATACTACTTGAAGAGGAGTATAAACCCTTCCGAGAGGCGCAACGTAGATTGAATCCCCCGATGATGGAGGTCGTAAAGAAGGAAATTCTAAAGCTTTGTGATGCCGGTATGATCTACCCTATCTCTGATAGTAAGTGGGTAAGTCCTATCCAAGTAGTACCTAAAAACACCGGCATAACCGTGATCGAAAATTCGGAAGGTGAGTTGGTACCCACCCGAGTCCAAAATGGGTGGCGGGTATGTATTGATTATCGAAAGTTAAATGCTTCTACTAGAAAAGACCACTTTCCTATTCCTTTTATTGATCAAATGCTTGAACGTTTAGCCGGTAAGACTCACTATTGTTGTTTGGATGGATACTCAGGTTTTCATCAGATTCCCGTCGCGTTAGAGGATCAAGAGAAGACGACCTTCACCTGCACTTTTGGCACGTTTGCATATCGAAGGATGCCGTTCGGACTATGCAATGCTCCCGCCACCTTTCAATGGTGTATGGTTAGTATTTTTTCAGATTATGTGGAAAATTGCATAGAGGTTTTTATGGATGATTTTACGGTTTATGGGGATTCATTTGAGTCATGTTTGTCTAATCTCACCAAAATTCTTAAGAGATGTCTAGAGACTAACTTGGTACTTAATTATGAAAAATGTCATTTTATGGTTGGTCAAGGTTTTGTGTTAGGACATATAGTCTCGAAAAAAGGTATAGAGGTAGATAAAGCAAAAGTTGATGTTATTAAGACCTTACCTTACCCCACGAGTGTGCGGGAAGTCCGTTCTTTTCTTGGCCATGCAGGTTTTTACCGGCGATTTATAAGGGACTTTTCCAAGATCACTCGACCGATGTGCAAGTTGCTACAAAAGGAGGTCGAGTTCCATTTCAATGAAGAGTGTAAGGAAGCTTTTGATCGATTGAAAGAGATGTTGACTTCAGCCCCTATCATCCAGCTTCCGGATTGGACGCTCCCATTCGAGATCATGTGTGATGCGAGCAACCATGCCGTAGGTGCGGTACTTGGGTAGAAAAATGCAAAAGCGTCACATGTTATCTACTATGCTTCCAAGACACTTGACAACGCTCAAAGCAACTACTCCACCACCGAAAAGGAGCTTTTAGCTATTGTTTTTGCTCTAGATAAGTTTCGTTCTTACTTGCTGGGTACTAAAGTCATTATTTATTCTGATCATGCAGCGTTGAAGTACCTATTGAAGAAGAAGGATGCAAAGCCACGACTAATCCGGTGGATCTTACTACTCAAAGAGTTCAACCTGGAAATCCGAGACAAGAGTGGAGCAGAAAATTTGGTAGCGGATCATCTCAACCGAATTGCTTTCAATGGCGAGCAATCACCCCTCACGGATGACTTTCCAGATGAGCACCTCTTTATCATTGCAAAAGACTCTCCCTGATATGCAGACATTGTCAATTATTTGGTTACCAAGACATTCCCAGGTGAGTTGACTAGATTTGAGAAAGATAAGATTAAGAGGGAATCTCATTTATATATTTGGGATGAACCTTATTTGTGGAAGCACTGTCCAGACCAAGTTATTAGACGATGTATACCCCAACAAGAGTATCAATCTGTTTTGAAATTTTGCCATTCATATGCTTGTGGGGGTCACTTTGGTCATAAGAGGACGTTTAGGAAAGTGCTTGAGTGTGGGTTGTTTTGGCAAACTCTGATGCGTGATGCTTACACTTTTTGTAAGAGTTGTCCACGTTGCCAAATGACGGGAAACATTAGTTCCCGAAATCAAATGCCCCAATTTCCCGTACTATTTTGTGAGATATTTGGTGTATGGGGCATAGATTTTATGGGGTCGTTTCCCGCCTCATGTGGTCACTTGTATATTCTTCTTGCTGTCGATTATGTATCGAAATGGGTTGAGGCTAAGGCCACCTGAGGTGATGATGCACGTACGGTTGTAGATTTTTTAAAATCTAATATTTTTTCCAGGTTTAGGACGCCAAGAGCCATCATAAGCGATAGAGGGACCCACTTTTGCAACAAGGTTATGGAGGCTTTGATGAAGAAATATGGAGTCATACATCGGATATCCACCGCTTACCACCCGCAATCCAATGGCCAAGCTGATGTGTCTAATCGTGAGTTAAAAACCATTTTAGAGAAGACGGTGAATCCTAACCGGAAAGATTGGAGCTTGAGATTGAATGACGCACTTTCGGCCTATCGGACGGCGTTTAAAACGCCTATAGGTATGTCTCCTTTTCGTCTAGTTTTTGGTAAACCATGTCATCTACCGGTCAAGTTAGAACACAAGGCATTCTGGGCCGTGAAAGAATGCAATATGGATTTGGATGAGGCGGGGCAACATAGGAAGTTACATATTCAGGAGTTGGAAGAGATCAGAAATGATGCCTACGAGAATGCATGAATCTATAAAGAGAAAACAAAGGCATTCCACGATGATCATATCTCACGTAAGAACTTCACAAAAGGTCAGAAAGTGCTTCTTTACCACTCTCGTTTGAAACTATTTCCTGGTAAGCTAAGGTCCAGATGGTTAGGACCTTTTGTTGTCACTAATGTGTTTGATCATGACGCTGTAGAAATTCAAAGCTTATCTACCGGACAAGTGTTTAAGGTGAATGGTCACAGGCTAAAGCCCTTTTATGAAGGTTTCATTGGGGAGGATCTAGAGCGGGTAGCTTTGGACACGCCAAGCTACAATGGATGAAACGAATATGGTCTAGCCAAAGACTTAAAAGAAAGGCGTTGCATGGGAGGCAACCCATGGATTTTTATTTATTTGCTTTCTGTTTTCGCCTTAGTTTCGTGAGATTCTCCGTTTTCACTCCTACATTTCTCTTGGTCTTTCTCAGGTTTCACCCCGGAATTTGGAGCTCAAAGGACGCATCTACCTTCACGGATCCATACATTGAAGGATTATTCACCAAATCAGGGGAGTTTACTGTTTCCCCTCATTCTTTATTGCTTTGAATGTCCTTTATTTTATCGCACACATTGAGGACAATGTATGGTTTAAGTGTGGGGGTGGGGTACAAATTTTAAAATTGCATGATTTTGCAAATCTTGTGCTTAAATGCGGGTCGTTGTCCGTCTTGAAAATGTGTTAGCATGTTTTTAATGAGCTTAACTTGTTGAAGATGATGAGTTTAGATGCATATATAGCATGATTGATTTTGATTGATAGCACTTAGAGTTGATTAGTGGTAGTATGTCGGTCAAAGTTTGACGTTTGCTAATCTCTTGAACTAGCTTTAACACCGTGAGACTTTGAGCCTATTAGACTGAACATCTTACGTTAGTCTCAAATTTCATTTCTTGTGTGATTACGTCACTCCTAGGTATGTGCCTCTAGAACTTGATTTGTCTCTCCTTAAGATTACATGATATTTACATGCTAATAAATATGATAAAGGCCATCATTTGATCATTTTTATGTTAACCTATTAGCCTTAAGCCTATCCTTATGTCATGATTATCCTTTTTGCACACCACTTTGAGCCTTAGCCTATTTCCTTTGTCACCCACGTCATAAACCAATCCAAGCACGACTCACCCGACCAATCACCATGGAGTGGTACCGGTATTCCTATGAGCTCAAAAGTAGAACTTATTTGTTGGAAAAGAAAAGAAAAAAAATAAAGAGAATATATCCAAAAAAAATGTTAACAAAAAAAGTCGTCAAGAAAAAGAAGAAAAAAAAAGAAAGAAAGAAAAAAAAAGACGACGGAAAGTTTGATAAAGACAAATATGTGTTTCATCTGAACTTGTTATCATCCAATGGGAATGCGTTTAAAGAATGTATATCGAGATCCCATGTGCTAAAAATGTCAAGTTAGTTAACCGGTTTCTCCATTGGTGTAAGGTCTTTAACCACTCTTTCCCAAATGTATCCCTACCTTACCCAAAGCCTTATTTTACATTACACCCATAAAAGACCTTTTGATTTATAAGCATGCATTTTATCAAATAGTAGAGAGTGAGAGACTTTTCAAGCCTATAGTAGATACATTTTAGCATATTGACGGTTTGAGCGATACACTTTAAACCAAAGAGTGAATTGAGCGTGTTGTTTTAATTATCCCTTTCGTGAGAGTTCTCGAAATTAGCTTGCGTCTACTTGTTTATGTATGTACTCATTTTTTTTATGATAAGCTGCAAATCTCAAGTTCATGACATGCTATATGCGTTGATGATCTCGTTTGATTCGTTTATATCTCTTCATGCTAACTTAAGTCATTGTCGGGACGAACAATGATCTAAGTGTCGGGGAATTTGATAAGTGCCAATTTTTATACATTTCTTATGTCAAATTTCCCAAAAAATTAATGTGGATTAGATGGTTAAAATTCTCATTTTACTTTAGTATTTAATTATGTTTGATAATTTAAGTTGAGAAAAAGAAAATAATTTGTGGGTGCAGTGGTTAAAAAGGAAGCAATTATTAATCAATATTTTGTTTGGTGGGCTTGTGATATTTTTTTGTTTTGACAGCCCATGTGCGTAAGAAAAGAGAAAGAAAACCAAAGCCTACTTTTAACAACCCAAATATGCAGTCCAGCATTCCATCGTCTACTCTGTCTCCATCGCGACTTCGGGAGATTTTTGGCAGCAAGGAAGTAGCGACCAAACCTGCAATAGGCACTGTTTTAGAGGTCAAAAAAACAAATTCGTCCGCGCGAGTTCTCGGTGAGTAAACCTGTGCCCAAACCCGCGGTGCCCACTATTCGTTGTCTCAAATCAGCCGGGCGAGTTTTCACGCGGGTATAACCCGCGCCCAAGTCGCGGTCGGCTGAATCGTGGGTTTTATTCATCAATTTCGAGCGGTTATCAATTGGAGAGTATAAATAGCTTGGAGAACCGTCGTTTGGAGGGGGAATCAACCGAAAAAAACGAGGAATCGACCAGGGGAGAACTCATCAATTTCAGAGAACTTGGGGAGGAAGAACTAGGGCTGATTTCTTTCGTTTTTTTTGGAGTTAATTTCAGATTTCTCAAACTAGGTTTCGTCATCAATTTTCAGATTTCAGATTTCTACAATTTGTAAGTTTAATTTGTGTTTTTAAATAGGATTATGAGTCGCTAAACTTTAATTTCTAGTGATGAGATTATAACTAGTTTACTTTGAATTTTTGTTGAGACTTGTCTTTGCTAGATTATCAATTGAATTTTATTTTTGCAATCCTCGTACGAATGTGTTCTTCATATTTTGGGTTATGGGTTTTGAGAAGGATCCCTTGAATCCTTTAGCCCAACTTTGAATTGCTAGTCGATATTAAGAATACGTAATTGTTCTTATTACCGACTAATTGGCAAATAATGCATCTTTTGAATCCCATATCAATTGGTTTGCATTATAGGATTGTTTAATCTAATTTAAATGTTCGGGCTTCCGTCCTTTAGTTAGGATTGGTGCTTGTCTAACTCTAATACAATTGGTAGGTTAAGTTATACGTTCGTGACTAGACTTAACTTAATCAATTAGAGACTAGTTCACCGAGCTCCTCGTGCTAGTTTAATCATAAGGACAAGCATAGTGTTTGGCGCGTGTCGACACTTACGGCCGGTCTAAAATCAATTGAGAAAATGTATTTATATGCAAGTCAGTGATACATAATTCCATAAAACTGGTTATACTCATCACTAGGATTCTTTCTCTATTAATTAAAGTCTTCATTTATTTACACGCTTAGATTAATCGACCATTTCCAACCCCCCCCACTTTTATATAATGTTTTTAATAAACTTGCACGTGAATTCGTCTTGGACTTACGGTTAATACCGAGTCCCTGAGGAGACGATCCTAGTTACCATTATCGCAATTAGTTGTGGTTTAACGGTAATAGGCTTTAATTATAAATCTTATTATTTGCCGGACTCGACACCCATCACTAACGATCAATTCAAGTTCTTTTTGTGAAAACAGTGTAAAAGCAAGATGACTTCCAAAGACGCTCTCTCGATTGAAACGGATGAGAAACCTCCTATTTAAGTTAAAGGCGAATACGAGCAGTGGAAGAATCATTTTCTAGATTTCATTAATAGCAATGTTTTGGGAGACTATATCAGAACATCTCTGAAGGAAGGAAAAATGAAAACTCCAACAAAGACTTACTCTTTTATGGGAGAAAATAGAAAAACGGAACGAGGAGAGTACCCACTACCACTTCAGGAATACACAAATGAGCAGAGATGGAGACATAAAGCTGACAGATTGGCCAAAGCTTTTATCTTGAAAGGAATTTCAGATGAGATTTCTATCAAATTAGATAGTAAAAAGGCTAGAGGAAAACAGTTGTGGGAACAGCTTCAAAAGAAAGAGTAAAGAGTTTGGAAACTAAGAATACTGAGTTGAAAAGAAAGATCTCTGACTTGGAAAATCAAATTGTCCAAATCTAGGAAAGAGATTTTGTTGATAGTTATACTGAGAAAATTAAGAATCTGGAGTATGCTAATGAAGATCTGATTAAGAAGATTTCTGATCTGGAGTTAAAGATGACCAAAGACAGAGATGATTTTGAGAAAGAAAATAAAGTGTTTGCAAAGAAATTTTCAGAATTTTCCAGGAAGAGTTTTGAAGAAAATAAAATGATTGAGCTTAAATGTTCCAAGCTTTCTCAACAGGTGACTGATTTTGAGAAAGTAATAATAATGGAAAGAGACAAGTTTGAGAAGGAGAAAAAGACCATTGAACAGAAGAATGTTGGAATCTTCAAGGAAATAGCTGGTCAGAGAAACAATGCTGAGAAGGGCTTTGAAGAAGAAAGAAACATGTTTGAAGCAGAGATAAGGAAGTTTACTGATAAGTTATCTGAACTATCAGCTTGTGCACTAAAAGATCAAAAAGCGAAGTCTGAACTTCAAGAAAAGATTGACATGCTCGTCAAAGAAAGAGACAGTTACTCTTCAAAGATAAAAGAGCTTGAAGAAATTGTTTCTAAGGTTGTGGTGAATTGATATTTGATTTTTGATTTTTGATAAAAGAAATGTACATCTAATGAATGAGAATTGATATTTGATATTTGATGAGCATACAGTTTCTGACTGTATCATTTTGTGCTTATCTGTCAAGATGAACTGTTGATCAACACATCACTTTTAGGACAAAAATATATGGGATTCAATATGTGAACTTATAAGAACTTCTATGGATTCATGTTAACCAGTGTTTCCTACCCCAGAAGTTATCCTTAGTGATTGAGCGGAGAGGGTTCAAAAGAATATAGAGTGGGTGTGTGTTGAGATAAAATGGAAATGAGAGATTGGTTAGAAGCGAGCTCAAATGTTAAAACAAAGAGGGTTAGAGATCAGAGTAAAAGAATAACAAACTTTGCACCAAACTTTTTCTGAGTCGGGCAACCACATTAGTGTTGTTTCACAATTCTTTCGTGAACTTGATTGAAAAAGGCCACTAGCTCATGCCAACTCTTGCATTAAAACCCCACCTGCTACTCATCTTTTTCTCAACAAAAAGATGTTTCATATTTTAAAGGGGAAGCAGCACATAATCTATCAGATCATCATTTGGAAGATGTTAATATTGAAAAAGAAGGAAAGTTGACCCACCTTCGACACTTTTTCATGCACATTGAGTCCGTGTAATACTTGTTGATGTATCAACAGTTTACACTATTTGAGCCTGTTAAAGCTTTCATTTCTGCAATCATTCTACCCATGCACGAGCACACAAGGAATAACGTTTCTTGTCATAACATTCGTAGAAAATTCCTTTGTGGTTTTTCAATGATTTAATCGAAGCCTTGGAGGAGTGAACATCAAAAACCTCCTTTCCAATGTACATTTGTTGTACACAGTGGCTCCATCCTACTAACAGGCTGATTAACTGATTCATCTGTTGATTCAGGGTTACTAATCTTAATTTGTTTGAATTTGAAAAGATTCGGATGAATAGATTTATGAATTAACAGCAGAATGTTCATATCAGATCAGACATAGTTCATATTCTCTTTAGGGGAGATTGTTTCTCATGAAGACTGTACTTATGTTGATATTTGGGGGAGATATTTTCAAAGACAAAGCTGACGTTGAAATGTTTTGAAGATTCTGATTTCTCGTAATTCATCAAAAAGGGGGAGATATTTCAAGATTTCAAAGTCAGATTAATGTTTATCAAAAAGGGGAGAGAAATTTAAAGAGATGATTCAAAGTTAAATTTCTGAAGTAAGCAATGTTGAGAGAAAGTTGTAAAGCAGAGAAAATTTGTATTTCATGTCAAAGAAAAGTTTGATGATTGTCAAGATGAAGAGATTAGTTTGAAAGATTGCTACTTGAATGTGATCAAAAGGAGAGATTGAAGAGATCATCAAAGTTTCGAAGATTTCAAATTTGTGTTGAAAAAAGTTTCAAAGAGAAAGATCATTCAAGATTCAAAGCTGTTAAAAATTCTATTTTGAAGATTTTGCACCTAGAAGATGACCTGAAGATTATTATCAAAAAAAAATCATGAATCCAAAGGGAGAGATTGTTAAGTCAAGATTGTATTCAATATTAAATGAGGGGTCAAAGATGTAAAGTTGTAAATGTGTAAGTAGTTTTGGTGTAATAGTGTTGAGAGTCAAAGTGTTTGCTTTGACTTGAGCTTAGTGAGGGTCTTGTTGACCACATATAAATAGTAAGTTGTCTTTGTAATTAGAATATACGGACTTGCATGAGAAAGTTAAGAGAGAACACACACATACGAACTGAGAAATAGGTATATGAATATGTGAGATCTGTGACTTAAAGAAATCGTTGTAATTGATGTTATATTAATCAAAGATGATTTCTATTTAATCAATGTATGATTGTTAGATCTTGGATTGGACTTTCAAGGTTTATCTTCATAGAGCGATCGATCATGCGCACTATGTCGTCTACCGCCAATGTGGCTTTGTTCACCTCATAATTTGTGCTAAACTTGATCAAGGCAATATTTCTTTTGACAACATCACCAAATTTGTTGCCTTGTTCAGTGAAGTTATCGTTGATTTTGTTGATGGCTCTAAGCATGTTCTCTCCCATCTTCTGTAATTCATCTTTTGTTGCCAGATGGGAGGGGAAGCTTGCTTCTGCCTGAGGAGGAGGTTGAGGTATAGAGGTTGTCGCAGTGATCATGATGCTGCGAATCAAGTTGGCGATTTCAGCTTTCATAGCTGTAAACTTGTATTCTGCAGATGTTGAGGTCTCTGCAGTGGCCTTCGTAGCTTCATCCATAATTATCTTGCCTGGGACTTTGATTGCATCTGTTTGAGTGTCCACAGCTCTGATAATTTTTTTGGAGTCCTCGTGTGTGGCATTGGTGGCAGAGGCTTGGACCAGTTTCAGGAATGGATTCTGCTTTCTCATCAACCTTCTGTTTAGGTCGCCATTCTTTTCGTTCTTCAGAACTTCTATTTTTCAAATCTAAAACACGAGATTTAGATTTGTTAGGAAAATCAGATTTCTGAGAATGTCTTTTCTTAAGCTTACCAGTGTTTTTCCATTTCTGTGAATGTTGTTTCTTTTGCTTCTTACCTGACTGATAGTAATCAGTACTCACAGAGACTGGTTCACCAACCTTAGTTGATGATTCACCAATTTCATACACACTTGGTAATGTTTCACCATATATAATAAAAGTAGAATGATCTGGATGTTCAGCATTAAAGTCAAACATATCAATCTCATCAACACATCCTTCATCAGAATTTAAAAAATCATTTGCAGGCGCAAATAAGTCATCAAAATCAGTTTCAGAGGTTGGAGTTGCCTTAGAAGAGTTAGAACTCTTTTGAGATTCAATTTTTAAAACAATGTTCTTTAATATAGTAGAAAACACATTTTGTTCTATATCAAACAAGATTCTTTCATCGGATAAAACATTTTCATGCTCGACTATTTTGCTTTCTAGAATGAGTGGAGGAACATAGATTTTAGCTTTAACTGGTTTTGCCTCCATTTCAGTAGTAGAATAGCTAGAAAAATAATCGTTTGAAAGAAACTTTGGTTTTTCTGAAAGATAACAATCATTCAACTTTTGATAGCAGAATGGTAGTTGCATTTTCTTTAAATTCTTTCTTTTCTCATCTTCTTTAGCCTCAACCTCATCTGGTGACTTGGTAACAAATTTTGTTTTAATTGATGATATTTACCAGCAGCAAAAAGAAAATCAAAATTATACAGTGCTTCATTGTTTTAAATGATGATATTTTCTGATTGCTTTCTTTAAGTTGTGGGGGTTATTATAACCGAGTCCCCACTTCTCTTTAAAATCAGCCTCTTCATTGGGTGTATTTAGGAAAATGGTTTGATCTGTTTGTCCTCGTGCATAAAGTTTGGCTTCAAAACCATTTACCTTTTTCCCTAAGTTCTTGTTCTCAACCTGCAGTTTAAAAGCTTTTAGAATACATTCTTGCTTTTCTAAATCAGACTTAGAAAGCTTAGAAACAAATTCAGAAATCCTATTTTCAAAACCATCTTTTTGCATTTTAAAATCAGAAGCAGATTTGTTTAGAGAGTCAATCAGATCTTTTTTCCCAACAAGTTCCTTGTTAAGTTCAAAGATCTTTTGACTTTTCTTCGCAACTCTGTTCTTTTCCTTTTTCAGTTTGGTTTGAAGACCTTGAAGTTCGATCATCATAACTTCCATATTAGATAGAAAATCATTTTCAGAAAAGTTCAGTACCTCATCAGATGTCTCTTCATCACTTTCATCAAACTTAACAGTATCACCCATCAAGCACATGTGAGTTGTTTCTTCTATTTCCTCTTCATCCGAATGATCCAGCCAGAATTCGTCTTCAGCCATCAATGCCTTGCCAACTTCTTGTTGCTTGGCCAAAAGCATCTTGTTCTTATAGTATTCAGAGTTTTGAACTTTGGGCTTTCGACAATCCTTGGCATAGTGACCAATCTTTCCGCAATTATAGCATTTGATCGGGTCATCTGTTTTCTTCTCAGCCCCATAATCATTCAGACACTTCTTCTCATCAGCACAATCTTCTTCTTCTTCTTTTTTCTCTTTCTTCTCTTTCTCTTTCTGTCCGGCTACCAAAGCAATCGGGTTAACTAGTTTCTCACTCTTTTTCTTCTCAGCTCTTTTCTCTTCGAACTCCTCCTCATTTTGTCTCAATGTCTCATAGACTTCGTGGAGGGGTATATCACTTAAATCCTTCATTTGCTTCATCCTGCGAGTGTGCTTCTTCCACTCGGGTTTTAGAATGCTGAGGAACTTGACATTGTTCTCAATTTGCTTCTTCTTGACCTTGTTTTTTGACAGCTCATTTAGAAGAAGTACAAATCTCTCATAAGTATCCTTAAGGCTTTCATTTTCTTTCGCCTTAAACTCCTCATAGTTGTTGATGCAATTCGCTACTTTGATCTGGTTGCCAACTTTTGAACCCATCATCATCTTTTGCAGTTGATCCACCATATTTTTGGCATTTGCTTTGTAGCTGTCAATCTTTATATAAATCTCATTTGGGATACTCTGTAGAAGGAGAGATCTAGCTTGCTTATCAGCTTTATATCGGCTCTTCTGTCCGTCAGTGTACTGAGCATAGTATTTAGGAACAGTCTTTGTTTTTCTGACCCTGTCTTCATCTCCATCCTCACTCTCTAAAGATTCCTCATCAGGTATCTCCATGGTGGGAGGAATCATGGGACCTTCAGTAATAGACAAGATGATGTTTTCTCCGTTTGCGTGTCGGTCAACAAAGTCTAGGAATCTGTCTTTCCATTGCTCGTATTCTCCTTTGAATAGAACAGGAGGTTTGACATCTGTACCGATCGAGAGAGCGTCCTTGGAAGTCATCTTTGATGTACACTGCTTGTTATGATCGTCAAAATTCAGATATAAAATTGGATCTACAAAAATCAAACTTAGTCAAATTTCAGAAAAATCAGAAAAATATGTTGTACAAAACGTGCATAACAAAGAAAGAATCAACTTCGCGCAATACCCTTTATATGCGTTTAAGCTTCACGCACAAAGAATGATCAAATGAACTCACTTCTTAAACACAGGGTTGTGCGAGTTTGTGGTTCGCGTACGACAAAGGATGCGTGAACTCAGGTTCGCGCACAATACTTTATGCGAGTTCTAGGTTCTCGCACACAACTATATGCGAGTTTTATCACTTCTCGCAGAAGCTTGCGAGTTCAACACTTAGAAAAATTTGAACAAATAAACTTCTCGCTAAATGGAAACGCGCAAGAATAGGGCTTGCGAGTTTAGGACTGAGAAAAATTTAAACAAATGAACTTCTTGCTAAATGGAAACGCGCAAAGAACTTGTAGACCAACTTCGCACACGATGAAGAGAATGAATAGTACAAACACGCACACTAACTCATGCGAGTTTCTACTTCTCGTACAACCAAGCTTGCGAGTTCTTCACTTCAATTGATTTCGTAGGCCTTTATGAGTTCTTCACCTTGCGTGTTCTTCGTTAGCGAGTTCTTTGAATCTTGCGAGTTCTTGACTTGCACAGTTCAAAATCTTGATTTTCAATCTGATTTCGATTCAAACCTTCTTCAATTGACTTGAAACTTTGCAGAAATCTCTTTGCACACGTTTCGATCATATTACAAACAACAAATTACAAACTAAAACATCAACAAAGCAAATTCGATCTAGCACAGTTCAAATACAGATTTTCGAACAAAATTTCCAACAAATCCAAAATTCAGCTGAATCTTTTGTGAATTGTACAAAACGATACAAATAAAAATTGATCTAGAAGAACAATCGATTACAATTACACAAAAATCAACTCAGAAACATCATTAATTCGCAAAAATCAAGTTGTAACAGGTCGGCTTAAGCATTCTTGAGAAACGACAAAGAAATCTTGAATTTGATCCTTGAAAATTCTGAATTTCGTAGGCTCTGATACCAATTGTTATCCTAGATAACATTGTGTAATTCAAGATAACAATCAAATTCTATTAATCAGACTTTTATTTCAAACTCAAAATATGATTACAATCACTGTGAAACTTTCTCTCTCTAAGTTCAATACACGTATGTCACTCTGATTATGTCTACTCAAAACTTACATGCACAACACAATCTAAACACCTATTTATACAAAGGAACAGAACACCCATGTTATAAGAAATGCGCAAACTAAAACACTTACAACACAAAACTCTCACACAACTAGCTTTGACTTTTTATTACAAAGGCTTTGACTTTGACTTTGAAAGTTGACTTTGAGCTTTGACTTTCTTGACTTTGATCTTCAGGCTTCATGATCTTGTATCCAACATATTTATGCTCTAACACTGGTGTTGACAACTCAGAAATTGTGGGAAGGTGATGTGTTGTTTGGTTGGGCATGGAGCCTTGGTTGATCTCTGTATGCTCCCCCTCGACGTTTAATCCTACAAGAGTAGTAGAAGAGGGTGAAGTATTACTAGGACCAGTTAGGGATGTACCTGTTTGGTCCTCAGAGGCCTCGGCTTCAGAGTCTCTATGGTCATCTTCAGAGGGTTCATCATCGTTAAACAATTCATCAAACAAATGATGAAGATCATTTGATCTACTTGATGATTCACCAGAGTCTTACGTTTTGAGCTTGAGTCCTGAGCTGATTTGCTCAGAAGTCACCTAAAACGAGTCATCAAAAGAAACATTAATACTTTCAAGTATATGTTTTGAATTGAGCATGTAGACTCTATATGCCTTGGAGGAAGCTGAAAAACCAATGAACTTGGCTTCATCATCTTTGTGATCAAACTTCCCTATGTTCTCTCTGTCATTGAGAACAATACATCTGCAGTCAAACACATGAAAGTACTTTATGTTTGGCTTTCTCTGGTTGAGAAGGTGGTAGGGGATCTTCGAGTGCCTCTTCACAATGAGTGATCTATTTTGAGTGAAGCACGCCGTAGAAATGGCTTCTGCCCAAAATGAAGTCGACAATCCAGAAGCAGTGAGCATGGTTGTGGCGGCCCCCACTAGTATCCTGTTCTTTTGTTCAACGAAACCATTCTATTGTAGAGTCCTTGCTGCGGAGAAATTATGTGAAACACCTTATTCTGTGAGACAGGCTTCAATGTTTGAGTTCTTGAACTTTGTACCATTGTCACTTCGACCTTGCAGTCATATAGAACCTGAATTCTCTTCAAAAGATTGATTATTACTAATGGAACATCAAACTTCTATCGGAAAAATTATACCCAAGTGTATCGAGAGAATTCATCTATTAGTACAAGTATGTACTTATTGCCACCTAGGCTCTACACAGAGATAGGACCACAGAGGTCTATATGCAACATCTGCAGAGGCCTAGTGCAAGATATATCTGACTTGCTCTTATGGGTTGCTCTTTTGAGTTTTCCCATCTCACATGCAGAGCATAGATGATCTCTGTCAAACTTAATACTTGGAAGACCACTTACCAAATTTAATTTCAGAAGTTTGTAAAGTGTATGAAAGTTAATATGACAAAACCTGTTGTGCCAAAGCCAAGCCTTCTCATTCTTACTTGATACCAAGCAGAGCTTTTCTTCTCTGTTGGTGGCCTTGAAGTTCATGAGGTAAAGATCACCCCTTCTATTGGCTCGCAGAAGCTTTGTTCCAGTTCCAGAGCTGAGTAAGAAACAATATTGTTGTTTGAACATCACATCGAATCCATTGTCACAGAGTTGGCTAAGACTGAGTAGGTTGTGTTTAAGGCCATCCACTTAAGCCATCTTGCACACATCTATGTCCTTCTTGGCAATGACTCTGTATCCTTTAATCTTCCCCTTCTTATTCTCTCCATAGGTTACAGAACCACCTCCGGATTTCTCTTGGTACAAGGTGAGTAACCCTCTGTCGCCAGTCATATGCCTTGAGCACCCGGAGTCTATGTACCAGATTGGCACATGTTGCTTCTTCTCCGATCAGATTAAGGAGATTTAGGTACTCATTTCTAAATGGGTCCATTTTTGTTAGGGGCCTTAAGAGTTGCCTTAGCACTCTTTGGTTTGGCATTACCTTCTTTCACAGAAGAACCATTTTGCTTCTTCTCACCCTTGAATTTTGCATTCTTGGGCTTCGGGTGAGAGATAAAGTAGTGTGGACTAGAGAAATGTTGATATAAAGCATGCATGAGATCAAAGCATTTACAATAAGGCACTTCAGAAGCAAAATTTTTGAACTTTTCATTAAAGATATCAAAAGTGGGTACAGAGCATTTTTCATTACAATCCTTCCTAGCATTGGGTTTCTTTTTACAGAAATTCCTATCTAGTCTAGATTGATTTTTCACAAAATTTCTTCTTGGATTGCTCTTGGATTGTACCCTCCTTCTGTGGTTTTCCTCCATCGAAATAACTGCCACAGAAGTAAAAGATTTGTCATTTTTAATCCATTATCCCTTCTGTTGCCATGTGAATTTCTCTTGAAAAGGTTTTATAGATTTCAGAGCTTTAGGATTTTGAGATGATAAAGCCTTTTGTTTGTTCAACTTTTCATGCTCAAGAGAAGTCTTGGCTTGTAGACACATATCCAGAAAATCAGGCCAAATAGGGATCCCTGCATATATTCTTTTAGGAGAAACCATCCTGTTAAGAATGCCCGAGGGTAATTTATAATCCTCTAGTGTGTAGGGAGCTATTTCTGGCTCCACGGAGTTGGTCTTAGTCTCACAGAGGATGACTCAGACTTTGATTCAATCTGAATCAAGAAAATCTCTGTGAGTTGAGGCATGATTGTTAGAGCATATTTGTTGGATACAAGATCATAGAAGTTGACAGGTCAAATTCAAGCAAGTCAAAGTTGAAAGTCAACTCTCATTGTGAAAGTCAAAGTCATTGTTGTAATAAGTCAAATATCAAAGTCTTATTTTGTAATTGTTTTGTTTAGCGTGTGTTGTTTAGTTTTTCTTTTAATAGACATGTAGTTGTTGTTGTTGTATCATACATGTAACTAGATTCTAAAGAATACGCAGAGCTGTAGAGAGAGAAAGTTGTATACGAATTGCTGAGAATTGAAATACAATTACAGGTTAAGTTTTTAATCTGTATTCGTCTTGTTTGATTGTTTGATTTAGTAAGAACTTGATAATTGGGACATTATCAATTGGTATCAGAGCAAATCCGATAGAAATCAATCGAGAATATGGATATCGGACTGTGTTCTTGAGCCTTAGATAAAATTTCTTGTTTTTGTGAGTTTTTCAAGTTGTAGTTGGTTCAGTGTGTTCGTATAGTGTATTAGTTATATCTTGTATAGGTTTTGTATTGATTTGCACTTTAATTTTCAAGAATTTTAGAGTTTTGGTAAGTCAAAGTTTCACAAGTCTATCGCATTGTATTGAGTCAAATTTGTAATTGTTAGGATTCTTTATCGAAATTCAGCGGTAGAATTCGATTCTAGATGTGTTAGAGTGCATATTGTCAAATTTTCAGTTTGTAAATCGAAGTTTAGATGGATTTTTGGGTGATTCAGAGGGATTTTCATCATAGATCTCAAGAACTCACAGACCCTTCAAGAACTCGCATCCTAAAATCGCATAACCATTGGGATTCACATATTTATGTTATTCCCAGATTCTAGTTTCTGTTCAAGATTAATCAAACAAAACAAGAAATCACAAACAATTACCTCTTTGATTTCAATTCAATTCCAATATTACACTTTCTCTCTCTACAATCTCTCTCTAACGAACTCTCTCTCTTTCTCAGATATTTCTCTCTCTAAACTTACTAAGTTCGGTATTTCACTTTGATACACCTTACTAATTACAAAGGAAAGAAACCTATTTATATCTACAATTAAAACAACAAGAAAACAAAACTAATACAAATGTTGACTTTGACTTTTATTACCAAGACTTTGACTTTCACTTGAGAGTTGACTTTCTTCAGCTTTGACTTCTTGAACTTCGACTTTTGTCTTCTTGATCTTGTATCCAACATATTTATGCTCTAACAATCTCCCCCTTTGGATTCAAGATCACTGTTTAAAGATCTAGCAATTCAGTCTTCACTTTAAACTCTGTCAGTACAATCTCCCCTTTTTCTTTGACGGTATTCTTTCCAAAACAGTCTTCAAACGATTAAAAATCTCCCCAAAAATTTCACAATAATACTTTCAGACTTTGGAAAGAAATTATCTTCAGAATCAGCTCAAATTTGCTTTAGCAAATAATCTTCAAAGAAAATTTCATCAAATCTTCAGAAATTCTTTGATCTTCTTCAAATCTTTACTTTGAACTTTTCTGACTTGGACATTTCTGAAAAATATCTCTCAAAACTTTATCACTTCTTGATATCATCTCTTCCAAACTTTAAAACTCTAACATTTCTTGATATCATCTCCCCCTTTTTGATGATTTGAGCATCTATATCATCAAAACTTTTCTCCCAAGAAATGTTTTTGACCATTCTGATCTGTCCAAGAGCCTCTGATTCTGTGATCCATAACCAAGTAATCATCCAGATCTTTTCAAATCCAGACAAAATAAGAACATGTAACTCCTGAATCAACAGATGAATCAGTTAAAATGTCTGTCAGTAACACAAAGTCACTGTGTGTAACGAATACACAATATAAAGGAGCTTTTTGATGTTCACTCCCCCTGGGCTTCCATCCAATCATCGAAACACCACAAAGGAAATTTCTATGAATGTTATGACAAAGAAACAAATTCCTTGTGTGTTTGTGCATGTGTAGAAAGAATTAAGCACGATGATTGCTTTTCAATAAGGCTCAAAGTTGTGTAAACCACTGAGACAACAGTAGATAAACACAGACTCAATGTGCATGATTGAAGTGCGAAGGTGGGGCAGACTTCTTTCTTTTTCAATATCCAGATTTTCCAAATGAAAATCAGATAGATTATGTGCTGCGTCCCCAGAAAATATGAAACATTTTCTTTTTGAGAAGAAAATGAGTAGCTTGTGGGATTTAGTCAAGAGTTGGCATAGGCTAATTGCCTGTTTCAATAATGTTCACCAAGGAGTTGTGAAACATTAGTAATGTGGCTTCCCGGCTCAGAAAGTATTTGGTGCAGAGTTTGATATTCTTTTACTCTGATCTCTCACCCTCTTTCTTTTAATCATTAAGCGCACTACTAACCAAACTCTCTTTTCCATTTTACCTCCTCACACCCACACTCATTTCTTTTAGACTCCTCACACTCAATCACTATTGGATTAACTTCTTGGGTAGGAAACACTGGTTAACGTGAATCCATAGAAGTTTCAATTAAGTCCTAGCACAAAGAACCCATGTAATCCTATGAAAGCATAATGTTGCTCAAAATGATTTAACTTTATCAGTTAAAGCTCATATACAAATGTCAGACGAATGTATGCTCAGAAAATATAATCATGAAGATTTGAGCATTTTTAGACATTGAAGTATTTTCAAACAAGTATACTGAATGAATGAACATGAATGCAAAAGACTTGTTTGAAAATCTGAGATTGTATGAAAATGATCAGAAATTAAATGATATAGAAATTAAGGCTTATGGTCAAAAATAACAGATATTGTCCATACGAAACAAAATATAGACATTCTCGAAATGACGTTTCGAAATGAAATGACTCTCAAAATTCTTTGAAGTACAAGCGGGGTGTCTTACCATCGAAGAAAAAACTATTTCAATTTAGAGACATGGTAAGAACAATTTGAACTAAGTCAAACCGATGTGTGTGAATACTTAAAAGTATATAGAAAAGACAATACACAAGTATTAATCTTTGGAAACACACGGTTTGTTTATCAATTAAGCACAAAAATAAAATGAAAACATTTAAAATCACACTTCCAATTCATGAAATCTGTTTAAGAATCGGGAAGTGGTTTGAACGTTTACGAACATGTTTTCTATATCTGAAAGTTGTCCTTCTTCCAGATACATTTGAGATTAAGATAAGAAATTTACCTTTTCGCTCAATCTTAATACTCATAAAGTCATGCTTAAGTCAAAATGATATGATCGTGTCATCCTCTCTCATCCTGCATAAGTCTCAAAGTCTAGTCAAAACAAATTTATTCACAAAATTTATTCGAGAGAAAAAAAAACGTAAAGCAGTAAAGCAATTAAAGTACGAGTTCTGATCATAAATAATCAGAAATCATAGTCTTACTCCTTTTTGACTTGACTTATATGCTCCCCCTAAAATCATGCATCACAAAAAAATTTGTCAGTTAAGTAAAATGCAGAAATTAGTTATGCTCCCCCTCAAATGAATGTAGATCATCTAAAATCTTCTCTTACTCCCCCTGAGATCATGAGCAAACATTTAAAGTGCAGATATCCTTCAAACATAATGATAAAGAAAAATGATGAAAAATAACAATACGTAACTTTATTAGGTAACAACCGATTACGTCTTAAGATTTAACATACCAAGCTTAGAGACAAGAAAATTAAATCTCTTTTCATCTAAGGGTTTGGTAAATAAATCTGCACGTTGATAATCTGTTTTTACAAAATAAAGTTCAATTGTTCATTTTTCTACATTATCTTTTATAAAATGATACCTGACATCAATGTGTTTGGTTTTCGTATGCTGGACAGGATTAGCAGATATCGCGATTGCACTCTTCGAGTCATAATAGATTGGAATTTTATCAAACTTGAATCCATAGTCTCGCAGCTGTGTTCGCATCCACAAGACTTGAGAGCAGCAATTGGCAGCAGCTACGTACTCTGCTTCAGCAGTCGATGTGGAAACGCATAATTGTTTCTTTGATGCCCAGCTAACGAGCTTGTCTCCAAGAAATTGAACATGACCAAAAGTATTCTTTATGTCCAACATGCAACCTGCATGATCTGCATCTGAGTAGGCAGTCAGTTGAAACCCAGTATCCTTAGGATACCACAGACCAAGATCTGCAGTGCCCTTCAGATATCGAAAGATCCGTTTGACAACATCCAAATGGGATTCTTTGGGAGCAGCCTGATATCTAGAACATAAGCATGTTGAAAACATAATATCTAGTCTACTAGATGTAAGATACATTAACATCAACACTTTTACCCGAAGGATCAGTGTTAATCTTAGTACCTGGTGCCATCGGGGTTCCAATTGGTTTACAATTTTCCATTTTGTACTTTCGAAGAATGTCCAAAATGTACTTAGATTGGTTAATGAAAATCCCCGTAGAAAACTGCTTAACTTGTAATCCGAGAAAGAAATTCATCTCTCCCATCATACTCATTTGAAAACGTGATACCATGAGGTTAGAAAAGATTTTGCAAAATTTTGGATTTGTAGAACCAAATATTATATCATCAACATATATTTGAATAAGAATAATATCAGCTTTTTCCTTTTTTATGAAGAAAGTAGTATCAACCTTACCTTTAGAAAAACCGGACTTGACCAAGAATTTAGATAAAACATCATACCATGCTCGAGGGGCTTGTTTTAAACCATAGAGGGCTTTGTCCAAGATATAAACATGATCTGGCTTATCTGAATTGACGAACCCTTCTGGTTGAGACACGTACACTTCCTCTTTACGAATGCCATTCAGAAAGGCTGTTTTCACATCCATCTGAAAGACTGTGAAATTCTTATGAGCTGCGTAGGATAGAAACATGCGGATTGCTTCTATACGCGCTACTGGAGCATACGTCTCAACGTAGTCTATGCCTTCCTCTTGCCGATAAGCTTTGGCAACAAGTCTAGCTTTGTTCCTTATGACGATACCATCTTCATCCTTTTATTTTTGAATACCCATTTAGTTCCTATCACTATTTTACCTTCTGGTTTTGGAACTAATCTCCAAACCTTTAGGGCTTCAAACTGATTGATTTCTTCTTGCATAGCAGATACCCAGTCCGAATCAGCAAGAGCCTCTGATACTCGCGTTGGCTCAATCTTACTGAGAAATGAGTCATGCATACATTGATTAAGAGTCGCTGACCTCGTTTGTACAAGCTTGTTAAGATCTCCAATTACTTGATGTAATGGATGATCTTTAGTCCAGCGATGCTCATGAGGTAGTGGAGTAGATACTGATTGAACATGATCATCATCTAGAAATCCACTATCAGAATCTTCAGTTTGAAAAACAGGAGGGGGTTAGCAGTTTAAGTTTCAGGTGCAGAAGCATCAGTTGGAACAGCAGACTCTGGCTGTTGAGTAGACATGATATCACATCCAACTGAAACAGTTACTTCTGGCTCAGCAGTTACTTCTACATATTCAACTGTAGGAGTAATTGTAGGAATGTGAGTTTCTGACTGAACGGGGGATTCTTGTTCAGTTATGACATCTGAAGTGACTGGATGATTGCAACTTGTATCTTCAAACCTGTCAGTCACAGAAGATTTAGATACATTAGATCCTAGAAACTCATCATAAAAGAATTCAAATAAAAAATATAAATCAGATAAATGTGAAATAGAAGTAGAAGCGTTATTTGAATTATTCGTTGTAGAAGCAGGTTCTGGACTGATCTGCCCATAAGCTAATACTCCAGTGATCACGGGTTCTGAACTGAGTTGTTCATAAGCCATTTCTTCATCGAATGTTACATTAACGCTCTCGACAACTGTCTTTGACTTCTTTAGATAAACACGATATGCTGCCGATGTTGAAGAATAACCAATGAAGATACCCTCGTCCGCCTTAGCACTGAATTTATTCAGACTCTCTCTGTCTTTAAGCACCAAACATTTACACCCAAATATGTGAAAATACTTTATTGTTGGTGTTCTGTTGTTGATCAGCTCATATGGAGTCTTTTAAAAACGGCGGTGTATCATGAACCGATTTTGAGTATGGTATGCAGTCGACACAGCTTCTGCCCACAAGAATAGAGGTAAGTCTGATTGGCTAAGCATAGCCCGAGCGGCCTCGACTCGCATCCGATTTCGCCTTTTGACTACTCCATTTTGTTCAGGCGTTCGAGCAGCAGAGTACTGATGTGATATCCCGATCAATTCGAGATATTCTTCAACTATCTTGTTTTTGAACTCTGTGCCGTTGTCCGTTCGAAGAAACTTGACTTGTCGCTGCATTCTCACCTGGGTCATCTTTAAGAATGTAATGAGAACTTCGAGCGTCTCATCTTTTGATCAAAGAAATTTGACCCATGTGTATCTTAAGTAATCGTCCACAATAACCAACACATATTTCTTTCCACCCAAACTCTGAGTTCTCATTGGACCACACAAATCCATATGTAATAATTCTAACGGAGAACTAGTGCTTGGTTCAGGCTTCGGTTTATGCGGAGCTCTCTTCATCTTACCCTTCTCACAAGCAGCACATAAGTGTTCTTTCTCGTATTTCATCTCAGGAAGTCCTTTTACTAATTTCCCACTAACCAGCTTATTGATATAACGAAAGTTCAAATGAGATAAACGTCTGTGCCAGAGCCAACTTTGCTGCAATGAATCTTTTGTCATCAAGCAAACTTGATTGTCATTCTGTACCTTTGAAAGATTGATGGTATAGAGGTTCGTCTTTCGATTTCCGACTAAGAGTTCATTGCCATCTTCCGTACGAACCGAACATATCTTAGCTTTGAAGTTGACCTCTAACCCTTTATCACAGAATTGACCAATGCTAAATAAGTTGTGCCCCAAGCCTTCGATATAACTCACTTTACTGATCGTTATGTTGTCTTGAATAATGTCACCATATCCTAAGATAGGTGAAAGCTGATCGTTTCCAAATATGACATTTCCACTGAATTTCTCTGTATAGTTAGACAATAAAGCTTTTTGCCCAGTCATATGCTTGGAACATCCACTGTCCAAGTACCACATATGTCGGGTCTGCAAGAGAAATCAGGAAACAATAGATTTAGGTACCCATTTAAAAACGGGTCCTAACAGATTAGTACAAGATTTTGGTATCCATTTGAAAATGGACCCTCTGTTCTTTTGAAAACCTTTAAAAATATTTGATCTTGAAGAATACACATGATAAGATCCGAACCAATCAGAAGAATTATGAGAGTAAGCAAAATCATTTCTCCGATAATAATAAGATGTAGTAGAAATAGGAGATAATTGAATCAATTGCGTTATTGAATACCGCTTGTAAGAAGTTATAAGGTTTTGTTTATTTGAAGCAAATTGATCAACTACATCAGTATCACTACTAACAGATCCATTACAAGAATTATCAGAAACTGATTCAGCTTTCTCATCATCCTTCCTTTTTGGTCGCCATTCAGTTCGAGCTTTCGACCTTTTCTTGCTTATATCTGAAACAAAAGATTTAGATCTATTAGGAAAAATCAGATTTCTGAGACTGAGTTTTCTTTTGTGTACCAGTGTGTTTCTGTTTCTGTAATCGCTGTTTCTTATGTTTCTTACCTTGAGCATAGTAATCAGCAGTTACAGAAACTGGTTCATCAACCTTAGTTGATAATTCACCAATATTAATATCACTTGGTAACACTTTTTCATTTGTAAGACAAGTAGAATGATCAGGAAGAATAGCATTAAAGTCAAACATATCAATTTCGTCTATGCACCCATCATCAGAATTAAGAAAATCATTTGCAGACTCAAATAAGTCATCAAAATTATCAGACGAAGTTTGAGGTGCCTTAGAAACTTTAGAACACTTTGTAGATGTATATTGAAAAATCGTGTTCTTTAATACAGTAGAAAATACACTTTGTTGAATATCAACCAAAAGTTTTTCATCAGATAAAATATTTTCCAACTCAACTATTTTGCTTTCAAGAATGAGTGGAGGAACATAAACCTTTGCAATTGCAGATTTTGCCTTCATCTCAGAAACAGAATAACTAGCAAAATAATCATTTGAAAGAACTTTTGGTGTTTCTAAAAGATAACTATCATTTAACTTTGCATAGTTAAATGGTAGTTGCATTTTCTTCACATTCTTTCTATTTTCAGTTTCTTTGGCCTCAACTTCTTCCGGTAATTTGGTAACAAATTTGGGTTTTAAATGAGTATGTTTACCAGCACAAGCAAGAAAATCAAAATTATATAATGCTGGTTGTTTTCTGATGGCTTTCTTTAAGTAATGGGGGTTTTGAAAACCAAGTCCCCATTTTTCCTTAACATCAGCCTCATCGTTAGGTGCATTCAGAAAAATGGTTTGATCTGTTTGGCCTCTAGCATAGAGTTTGGCTTCCAGACTATTTACTTTCTTATTCAAAAGCTTGCTCTCAACCTGCAATTTATGAACAGTTAGTGCAGATTCTTTCTTCTCAAACTCAAACTTAGAAATTTTAACTTCAAAATCAGAAATCTTCTTTTCAAAACAATCTACTTGAGATTTAGAATCAGAAGCAGACTTGCGTAAAGAATCAATCAGATCTTTGTTCCTAATAACCGACTTATTGAGTTCAAATATCTTATTGTTTCTTTTAGCAACTCTTTCTTTTTCTTTCTTCAGTTTTAATTGAAGATCATTAAGCTCAACCACCATAGCTTCCATTTTGGTTACAAAATCTTTTTCAGTTAAGTTTAATACCTCATCAGCTATCTCGTCATCTGACTCATCATACTTCACTTTTTTTCCCATGAGACAGAGATGACCAGTTTCTTCCTTCTCTTCCTCTTCACCTTCTGAATGATCCAGCCAAAATTCGTCCTCCGCCATTAAAGCTATGCCTGCTTCTTGTTGTTTGGCTAATAACAGCTTGTTCTGATAATACTGAGAATTGCGAACTTTTGGCTTTCTACAATCTTTTGCAAAATGACCAATCTTGCCACAGTTGTAGCATTTGACTGAATCACTTGCTGGCTTTTCTACAACAGTGTAATCATTCACATACTTCTTCCTGTCATCAGGTTTCTTCTCAACATATTTGTTCTCTACATATCTCCTTCCTTCCACCCTTTCTCGGTGTTCATGATTCTTGGAACTTGATGAAGAGTACCTCTGTGAGTTAGATCCCGACTTCTTGTAAAACTTTTTCTGGAATGCACAGGTCAATAACAACATAGCCTGTTTGAGGCTTTCTCCATCATCACTATCTGATTCAGATTCAGACTCAGAACTGGTAATCACTTTCTTCTTTTTCTTCTTCTCTTTCTTTTCTTTCTTTTTCTCTCCAGCTACCATTGCAATCGGATCAGGAACCTTTTCAGCCTTCTTTTTCACAGCTTTTTTCTCTTCCACTTCTTATTCATTCTGCCTCAAAGTCTCATATACCTCATGTAACGGTATGTCATTCAAATCCTTCATCTGCTTCATCCTACGTGTATGCTTCTTCCATTCTGGTTGTAGGATGCTCAGGAATTTGACATTGTTCTCAAGTTGCTTCTTTTTCACCTTATTCTTGGACAACTCATTCAGAAGCAAGACAAACCGTTCATAAGTATCTTCTAAGCTTTCATTCTCTTTGGCTTTGAATTCCTCATAACTGTTGATGCAATTAGCCACTTTCATCTGATTCCCGACCTTGGATCCCATCATCATCTTTTGCAACTGATCCCACATCTTCTTAGCATTTCTCTTGTAGCTGTCTATTTTGATGTAGATGTCATTCGGGATACTTTGAAGAAGTAAAGATCTTACTTGTTTATCTGCTTTGTATCGGCTTTTCTGTTCTTCAGAATACTGAGAGATATCCACTGCCACTGTTTTCATCTTTTGATCTTTTTCCTCAGTACCATCTTCACTATCAGACGAATCATCATCTGGTATTTGAACCATGATTGGTGCCATAGGACCTTCTGTGATTGATAACATAATATTCTCTCCATTTCCATGTCTGTCTATAAAATCAAGGAATCTGTCTTTCCACTGTTCATACTCTCCTTTGAACAGTACAGGTGGCTTGACATCAGTGCCAATTGAAAGAGCATCTTTGGAAGTCATCTTGTTTAAAGCTGTTTGAGAAATATATGCAATAAGAAACTAGAAACTGATCGTTAGTCCAAATGAAACAATCAAGAAAATACAGAAAACTTTGAAATATAACATCAGAAATTTTAATCACAACTAGAAATATGTCCCCCTTCACTATTAAAGGGCATATTATAGTTTTGAAAAATTTGTCTAAGTCCTCCACACTTTGCGCTTCAAGAGGCAAACGCAAACCTTTACTTTGCGTTTCAAGTGACAAACGCAAACCTTACTTTGCGGTTCATGTGGGAAACGCAAACCCTTACTTTGCAGTTCATGAGGGAAACGCAAACCACTACTTTGCGGTTCAAGAGGGAAACGCAAACCACCACTTTGCGGTTCAAGAGGGAAACGTAAACCACTACTTTGCGGTTCAAGAGGGAAACGCAAACCACCACTTTGTCTCTAAGCCCAAACACTTCTACTTTGCGTTTTTTCACTTTGCGTTTGTTTAAAAACGCAACTCTTACTTCTCGATTCTTGATTGAAACGCAAACCTGTACTTCTCGATTCTCAAATGAAACGCAAACTTGAACTTCTCGATTCTCAAATCTCAATGAAGGAAACGCAAACTTTTATGAACACATGCAAACCTTGATGAACACCCGCAATCCTTGATGAATGACCCGCAAACCTCTAAAATCGAAAAAAATCGCACCAAAAACTCATTTAGACCTAGAAATTCAACACTATACTTCGACAATTCACTCATCTAACTAATTCGAACACAAAACTAACACAAAAAATCGATCAAATAAGCAAACGATACAAATTTGATACACATACAGTCTCAAGAACTCGTAAACAGAAAAACCACAAAAAATTCGAAAATTTGAATTGATTACAGTGCAATTGACAAATCTTTCTATACAAAATCGATCGATTACACTATCCTAACAAAATATTATCAAAAACAACTCGAAAAATACACTAATACTCAAAAACAGATCTGAACATGAAGAACACATTGTCGAACATTCAGTTTTTCTTGATTTTAGATTTGGATCTGCTCTGATACCAATTGATATTCCCAGATTCTAGTTTCTATTCAAGATTAATCAAACAAAACAAGAAATCACAAACAATTACCTGTTTGATTTCAATTCAATTCCAATATTACACTTTCTCTCTCTACAATCTCTTTCTAACGAACTCTCTCTCTTTCTCAGATATTTCTCTCTCTAAACTTACTAAGTTCGGTATTTCACTTTGATACACCTTACTAATTACAAAGGAAAGAAACCTATTTATATCTACAATTAAAACAACAAGAAAACAAAACTAATTCAAATGTTGACTTTGACTTTTATTACAAAGACTTTGACTTTCACTTGAGAGTTGACTTTCTTCAGCTTTGACTTCTTGAACTTTGACTTTTGTCTTCTTGATCTTGTATCCAACATATTTATGCTCTAACAATTTCATTAGATTTCGCCTAGTTTTTGATTTTGAATACTTTAAGTATAGAATTCGCAGATGGTTGTGATGCGAATTGTATAGATTTCGCATAGCTGAGATGTGCTAATTGACGGAATTCGTATAAGTGTCTTTGCGAAAAGTGGTTTTAGAAAATCATGAAGGAAAGAATTCGCAGAAGTCCTGTCTACGAAAAGTTTTTGATAAAATTTTCAAAGGACAAATTTCGTATCTGTGTGTCTTGCGAAAAGTAAAGAATTCGCTTCTGAGAGTCATACGAATTATTTTGAATTCGCATAAGTGTGTATGCGAATTGCTCAGTTCTAAAATTTTTTCAAGTACAAAATTCGTGTGAGTCAAGTGTGCGAAAAGTTGTTTCCGAAAAGTTTTTCTTAAAATTTTTCTAAGTTGAGAACTCACATAGTGTTATATGCGAATTTTGTTTATGCGAATTCTTGATTTCTTTTATATGCGAATTCTGAAGCTTAAGAGTAGTGTGCGAATTCTGTGTGATTTGTGAGTGTGTGCGAATTGTACATGTGAATTCCCTGTGTTATTCATTCTATTCTGCGAATTCTAGACTTAAAGAATTTTAGAAATTTCATTCTTGAGTTTCTTTCAAAGTTTTCTGTTTTTTTGTGATTTCTATTGGACTAACGATCGTGTGTCAAGTTCTTATTGAATATTAGAATTACAGGATGACTTCTAAGGATGCACTTTCCATCGGTATGGATGTAAAGCCCGTTGTTCTTTTCAAAGGAGAATACGAGCAATGGAAAGATAGATTCCTGGACTTCGTTGACCGGCACGCAAACGGGGAAAACATTTTGTTGTCTATTACTGAAGGTCCCATGGTACCACCCACCATGGAGATACCTGACGAGGAATCCTCAGAGAGTGAAGAAGGAGATGAGGACAGGGTCAGAAAGACAAAAATAGTTCCGAAGGATTTCTCTCAGTATACAGATGAGCAGAAAAGCAGATATGAAGTTGACAAGCAAGCTAGATCTCTACTTCTTCAGAGTATTCGGAACGAGATCTACATAAAGATAGAAAGCTACAAAGCAAAAGCCAAAAAGATGTGGGATCAATTCCAGAAAATGATGATGGGTTCTAAGGTCGGTAATCAGATGAAAGTAGCAAACTGCATCAATAGCTACGAGGAATTCAAGGCGAAAGAAAATGAAATCCTTGAGGAAACACACGAGAGATTTGTCCTTCTTCTGAACGGGCTATCAAAGAACAAAGTGAAGAAGAAGCAAATCGAAAACAATGTCAAATTCCTCAGCATTCTCCAGCCTGAATAGAAGAAACACACTCGGAGAATGAAGCAGATGAAAGACCTTAGCGATATCCCACTTCATGAGGTTTACGAGACATTGAGGAAAAATGAAGAGGAAGTCGAATAGAAAAGAGTTGAGAAGAAAAAGAATGACAAACCAGCTGATCTGATTGCTTTGGTAGCTGGACAGAAAGATAAAGAAAAAAAAGAGAAGAAAAAGAAGAAGAAGATTGTGCTTCTAAGCTCATATGATTCTAGTTCTGATTCTGATAGTGATGACGGGGAGAATCTCAAACAAGAAATGTTACTACAAACCCATGCATTTCAGAAAAAGTTTTACAAGAAGCCGGGGTCTAACTCTTAGAGATACTCGTCGGGCTCGAAGAATCATGAACACAGGGAGAGAATAGAAGGAAGGAAGTTTGAGGAGAAAAGATATGTGGAGAGGAAGCCAAATGAGAAGAAGAAATATTTGAATGATTATGAGGCTGAAAAGAAAACAGATGGCGTGATCAAACGCTACAACTGTGGAAAGACTGGTCATTACGCCACGGACTATCGAAAGCCCAAAGTTCGAAACTCAGAATACTATAAGAACAAGATGCTCTTGGCCAAGCAGCAAGAGGCTGGAAAGGCACTGATGGTTGAAGACGAGTTCTGGTTGGATCATTCGGATGAAGAAGAAAGCTAAGAGACAACACACATGTGCTTGATGGGTGATAATGTGAAGTTTGATGAATCTGATGAAGAGACACCTGATGAGGTACTTAATCTTTCTGAATCTGATTTTATAACCAAAATGGAAGCTATGATGGTCGAACTTCAAGAACTTCAATGTAAACTAAAAAAGGAAAAAACAGAGTTGGAAAGAAAAGTCAAAAGATCTTTGAACTTAACAAGGAACTTGTTGGGAACAAAGATTTGATTGAATCTATGAACAAATCTGCTTCTTATTTTAAAACGCAAAAAGATGGTTTTGAAAATAAGATTTCTGAATTTGTTTCTAAGCTTTCTAAGTCTGATTTAGAGAAACAAGAATTTGTACTAAAATCTTTTAAATTGCAGGTTGAGAACAAGAACTTAGAGAAAAAGGTAAATGGTTTGGAAGCAAAATTATATGCTAGAGGTTAAACAGATCAAACCATTTTCTTAAATACACCCAATGAGGAGGCTGGTTTTAAAGAGAAATGGGGACTCGGTTATGATAACTCCCATTATTTAAAGAAAGCCATCATAAAACAACCAGCACTGTATAATTTTGATTTTCTTTTTGCTGTTGGTAAATATCATCAATTAAAACCCAAATTTGTTACTAAGTCATCGGATGAGGTTCAGGCTAAAGAATATGAGAAAAGAAAGAATTTAAAGAAAATGCAACTACCATTCTGCTATCAAAAGTTGAATGATAGTTATCTTTCAGAAAAACCAAAGTTTCTTTCAAACGATTATTTTTCTAGCTATTCTACTACTGAAATAGAGGCAAAACCAGTTAAAGCTAAAATCTATGTTCCTCCTCTCATTCTAGAAAGCAAAATAGTCGAGCTTGAAAATGTTTTATCCGATGAAAGAATCTTGTTTGATATAGAACAAAATGTGTTTTCTACTATATTAAAGATCACTGTTTTCAAAATTGAATCTCAAAAGAGTTCTAACTCTTCTAAGGCACCTCCAACCTCTTAAACTGATTTTGATGACTTATTTGCGTTTGCAAATGATTTTTTAAATTCTGATGAAGGGTGTGTTGATGAGATTGATATGTTTGACTTTAATGCTAAACTTCCAGATCATTCTACTTTTGTTATTAATGGTGTAGCTTTACCAAGTGTGTATGAAATTGGTGAATCATCGACTTAGGTTGGTGAACCAGTTTCTGTGAGTACTGATTACTATCTGTCAGGTAAGAAGCAAAAGAAACAACGCTCACAGAAATGTAAAAACACTGGTAAGCTTAAGAAAAGACATTCTCAGAAATCTGATTTTCCTAACAAATCTAAATCTTCTGTTTCAGATTTGAAAAATAGAATGTTTGAAGAACAAAAAGAGTGGTGACCTAAACAGAAAGTTGATGAGAAATTAGAAATCCATTCCTGATATTCTTTGTAATAGATTTACTGGTAGTATGCCTGATGTAGTTGGTAATGTTGCTTCGAATAAACAAAACCTTGTAACTTCTTACAAGAGATATATAATAAAGCAATTACTCCAATTATCTCGGTCTACTACTAAGTCATCTAATTATAGCGGAATGATTTTGTTTCTCACCGATATTCTGATGATTCGTTTTGGTACTTATCATGTTTATTCTTATAAGCTATATGTTTCAAAAGTTTTTCAAGAGTTAAGAAGATCCATATACAAATGGATACCAAAATCTTGTGCTAATCTGATAGGACCCACTTTTAAATGGGTACCTAAAGTTGTTATTCCCCGATATCTCTTATGCAGACCCGTCATATGTGGTACTTGGATTCTGGTTGCTCCAAGCATATGACCGGGCAGAAAACTTTATTGTCTAATTATACAGAGAAATTTTGCAGGAATGTGAGATTCGGCAACGACCAGTTTTCACCGATTTTAGGCTACGGTGACGTGATTCAAGATAATGTAACGATTACGAAGGTGAGTTACGTGGAAGGTTTAGGACATAACCAGTTCAATATTGGCCAGTTCTGTGACAAAGATTTAGAGGTAAATATCAAGGCCAAGAGATGTTCTGTACGTAATGAAGATGGTAAGGAACTCTTGTTCGGCACGAGAAAGACTAACCTCTACACGATTAACTTGTCAAAAGTCCAGACTGACAATCAAGTTTGTCTACTATAAAAATCCTCACTGCAACAAAGCTGGTTATGGCACCGAAGGCTTTCTCACTTGAATTTTCGCTACATCAATAAAGTGGTCACGGGAAAGCTAGAAAAGGACTTCCTGAGCTAAAATACCAGAACATCTTTGCGAAGCATTTGAGAAAGGAAAGATGAAGAGAGCCGCTCACAATCCAAAGCCTGAACAAAGTACAAGTTCTCCACTTGAACTGTTGCATATGGATCTCTATGGTCCTATGCGTACCCAAAGCATTAGCGGCAAGAAGTATGTTTTAGTTATTGTGGATGATTATTTGCGATATACTTGGGTCAAATTTCTGAGATCAAAGGATGAGACGCCCGAAGTCATCATCAGTTTCTTAAAGACTACCCAAGTTAATCTGCAAAAGCCAGTCAAGCTTTTAAGAACAGACAATGACACAGAATTTAAAAACAAAACTGTTGAAGATTATCTCGAATCGGTCGGGATAACACATCAATATTCTGTTGCCAGAACGCTAGAACAGAATGGAGTAGTAGAAAGACGAAACCGAACGCTAGTCGAGCCTGTTCGTACTATGTTGAGTCACTCCGATCTACCTCTGTTTTTGCGGACAGAAGTTGTTTCAACTGCGTGTTACACAAATAATCGGTTCATAATACATCGCCGGTTTGGTAAAACACCTTATGCTTTGATAAATAATCGTACACCTAGCATTAAACACTTTCATATTTTTGGATGCAGGTGCTTTGTATTAAACGACAGAGAGAACTTGAACAAGTTCGGACCAAAAGCTGACAAAGGCATCTTCATTGGATATTCTCAAACATCTGTTGCATACCGGGTGTATCTAAAGAAGTCCAAGACTGTCATTGAAAGCGTTAATGTTACATTTGACGAGGAAGTGGCTTATGAACAAAGCAGTTCAGAACCCGTACTGATAGGAGTGTTAGCTTCTAGACAAATCAGTCTAGAACCTGTGGTTAAAGAAACTAATTCTGATAAACCCTCAACTTCTACATCACATTTATCTGAATTAGATTTATTGTTTGAATTCTTTTATGATGAGTTTCTTGGATCTAAACTGCCTAAATCTGTTGTGGTTGATAGGTCAGAAGATTCAATGATGAATCATCCAACCATTTCGGATGTATCTACTGAATTATTTCCCCCAATTCAGAAAGAAACTCCAGTTCAAACAATTACTCCTTCAGTTGAAGTTGTACTCGACAACGTCGAGACAGAAGTTGCTGTTTCGGTTAGTTGCACTGTGACGTCTACTCAACAGCCAGAAATTGTTGTCCCAACTGAAACTTCTGTACCTAATACTTCAACTGACTCCCTTCCTGAACAAGAAGAAGACAGTGGATATTTAGATGATAATGATGATCAGTCTACTTCAAATACACTCCCTCACGAACATAAGTGGACCAAAGAGCACCCGATAAGCCAAATTATTGGAGATCCATCTTTACCGGTGCAAACTAGGTCTGCTACTTTGAACATGTGTATGCATGACTCATTCCTAAGTAAGATAGAGGTCACTCGCGTAACAGAAGCTCTAGCTGACTCGGATTGGGTGACTGCGATGCAAGAGGAGCTGAACCAGTTCGAAGCTTTAAAAGTCTGGAGACTTGTGCCAAGACCAGAAGATAAATCCATAATCGGCACAAAATGGGTATTCAAAAACAAAAAGGACGAAGATTGTATCATAATCCGTAATAAAGCAAGACTTGTGGCTAAGGGATACCGGCATGAGGAAGGAACTGATTACGACGAGACTTACGCTCCAATGGAACGCATTGAAGCAATCAGAATGTTTCTTGCATATGTTGCCCACAAAAACTTCACCGTCTACCAGATGGACGTGAAGACAGCCTTTCTCAATGGCAAATTAAAGGAGGAAGTATATGTTTCACAGCCTGAAGGCTTTGTCAATCAAGAGAAACTGAATCACGTCTACATTCTTGACAAAGCAGTTTATGGTCTGAAACAAGCGCCTCGAGCCTAGTACGAAGTTTTATCTAAATTTCTAGTCAAGTCGGGCTTCACAAAACGTAAAATCGATACTACTTTGTTCATCAAAAAGGAAAAAAATCGATCTAATTCTTATTAAGATTTATGTGGATGACATAAATTCCTAGTCAAGTCGGGCGTCACGTTTTCAGATGAGTATGATGGGAGAGATGAACATCTTTCTCGGATTACAAGTCAAACAATTTTCAATGGGGATTTTCATAAATCAATCAAAGTATATTTTTGATATTCTTAGAAAATTCAAAATGGAAAATTGTACAACAATTGGAACCCCGATGGCACCGGGAACTAAGATTGGCATGGATCTTTCAGGAAAATCTGTCGATGTTAGAACCTATAGAGAGATGATTGGTTCTTTGATGTATTTAACTTCTAGTAGGCCAGATATTATGTTCTCTACATGTCTACGTGCGAGATATCAGGCTAATCCAAAAGAATCCCATTTGTCCGCGGTTAAAAGGATCTTTATATATCTTAAGGGCACTACAGATCTTGGTCTGTGGTATCCTAAGGATATTAGTTTTGAACTGACATTCTACTCAGATGCAGATCATGCAGGTTGTATGTTGGACAGGAAAAGTACGTCGGGGCACATACAATTTCTAGGTGATAAACTCGTTAGTTGGGCATCAAAGAAATAACTTTATGTTTCCACATCAACGGCTGAGGCAGAGTACATCGATGTTGCGAGCTGTTGTTCTCAAGTCTTATGGATGAGAACACAACTACGAGATTATGGATTCAAATTTGACAAGATCCCAATATACTGTGATTCTAAGAGCGCTATTGCAATATCTGCGAATCCTGTGCAACATACAAAGACCAAACACATAGATGTACGATATCACTTTTTTAAAGATAATGTGGAAAAAGGTACAATAGAACTTTATTTTGTAAACACTGATTACCAACTTGCAGATTTATTTACCAAGCCTCTCGATGAAAAAAGATTTAATTTTCTCGTTTCAAAACTTGGTATGTTAAATCTCAAGACATAATCGGTGATTACCTTCTAAAGTTTTCGTTATTGTTATTTTTCTTCATTTCTCTATTTTTTTAATCTGAAAGATATCTGCACTTTAATATCTGTTCATGATCTTAAAGCGAGTGAGAGAAGATGAAAAGATGATCTACATTCATTTAAGGGGGAGTTCATATTTCTGCATATGTTTATCACTGATAAATTTTCCCGATGCATATTTGCAGGGGGAGTAAGAGTTAAAAGACAAGGAGTATGGATTATGACTTCTGATTTTTTTTTTATCAGAACTCGTAAAATCAATGTTTTATTGCTTTATGTCATTTACTTTTCAATAAAGTGTTGTGAATAAAACTTTGTACTTTGACCGACTTTGTGCTTTTGCAGAATTTGAGAGGAAGCCTAAATGATCATTTCATTTTGACTTAGAGCGAAAAGGTTTATTTCTAATCTTAATCCCATACGTATCTGAAAGAAGGAAAACTTTAAGATATGAAAAACATGTTCTTGAATGTTCAAACCACTTCTTGTTCTTAAAATGATTTCATGAATTTAGAAGTGTGATTTTAAATGTTTTCGTGTTACTTGTGCTTAAATGATTTACAAACCGTGTGTTTCCAAAGATTAATACTTGCGTATTGTCTTTTCCATATACTTTCAAATATTCACACACACCGGTTTAACTTTTGTTGGATATGTTCTTACCATGTCTCTAAATTGAAACAAATTTTTGATGGTAAGACACCCCGATTGAACTTCAATGAATTTTTAGCGTTGATTTGATTTCGAAACATTCTTTCAAGACTTGTCTATATTTTGGTTCGTATAGACATTATTCAATTTTTGCTAACCTAAGCCTTCATCGATAAATCATTCAGATTGTGATCTTTATCATACAATGTCAGATTTTCAAACAAGTTTCTTGTATTCATTTCATTCATTCAATATACTTGTTTTGAAAAGTCTTTATTGTTTAAAATGCTCAAATCTTCATGGTTACATCTATGAGCATATATACACCTGACTTGTATATATTTGTGATTTAACTGCAAAGTTCAACCATTTTGAGCAACGTTGTTCTTTTAGGATTACATGGGTTCATTTCTATGGATTCACGTTAACCAGTGTTTCCTACCCAAGAAGTTAATCCTTGAGTGATCGAATGTGTGAGGAGTCAAAATAACTGAGTGTGGGTTGAGTGATGAGGTAAAATGAAAATGAGAGTTTGGTTAGAAGTGAAGTCAATGATTAAAAGAAAGAGGGTATGAGAACAGAGTAAAAGAATATCAAACTCTGCACCAACTTTTTCTGAGTCAGGCAGCCACATTACTAGTTTCACAATTCTTCGTGAACATTATTGAAACAGGCAACTAGCCCACGCCAACTCTTGCTAAACACCCCACCAGCTACTCATTTTCTTCTCAAAAAGAAGATGTTTCATATTTTCAAGAGGATGCAGCACATAATCTATCTGATTTTCATTTGGAAAATCTGAATATTGAAAAAGAAGGAAATCTGCCCCACCTTTACACTTCGATCATGCACAATCGAGTCTGTGTTTACCTATTGTTGTCTCAATGGTTTACACAACTTTGAGCCTATATAACAAGCAATCATCTGTGCTTAATTCTTTGAAACACTTGCACGAACACACGAGGAATATGTTTTCTTGTCATAACGTTCATAGAAATTTCTTTGTGGTGCTTCGATGATTGAATGGAAGACATGGGGGAGTGAACATTACAAAATCTCCTTTCCAATGTGTATTCGTTACAGTGACTTTGTGTTACTGACAGACATCTTAACTGATTCATTTGTTGATTCAGGTGTTACACTCTAATTTGTCTTAATTTGCAAAGATTTGGATAAATATCTTTTTGGATCGATGAATAGTCAGTGGCTCAGTGATAAAAGATCAATGGTCAGTTCAGATTTCAGAGACATTTCTTGTAAAAAGTTTTGATGATTTCATGCTTCGTTCATCAAAAAGGGGGAGAGATGATCAAGAAATGTTTGTGTCAGAAATGAATAGTAGAGACAGAATCAAGAAATCTGTAAAGTGATCAAGAAAATTATGTTAAGACAGTTGGTTTGAAGAATACTTGTTGGAAGATGAAACAGAAGAGTTCAAAGGTTTCTGAAGATGAGTTGATTTTCCAGAAATTTTCTTTGAAGATAATTTTGCTAAAGCAAACTATGTTGAAACTGAAGATAATTTCTTTCCTGTGACTGAAAGAGGTTTATACCATCTTTGGGTGAGATTGTTAATATTTTTTGAAGACATACGTTGGAGAGATTACAGAAATTTGTGAAGACTGTTTTGAGCAAAACGGAAGATTTCACTATTTTAGCCAAAGGAGGAGATTAAATTGTTAAAACCTTGAGAGATGATCTTGAATCCAAAGGGGGAGATTGTTAGAGCATATTTGTTGGATACAAGATTATAGAGGTTGATAGGTCAAATTCAAGCAAGTCAAAGCTGAAAGTCAACTCTCATTGTGAAAGTCAAAGTCATTGTTGTAATAAGTCAAATATCAAAGTCTTATTTTGTAATTGTTTTGTTTAGTATGTGTTGTTTAGTTTTTATTTTAATAGACTTGTAGCTGTTGTTGTTGTAACATACATGTAACTAGATTCTAAAGAATACGCAAAGTTGTAGAGAGAGAAAGTTAGAGAGAGAAAGTTGTATACGAATTGTTGTGAATTGAAATACAATTACAGTTTGAGTTTTTAATATGTATTCATTTTGTTTGATTGTTTGATTTAGTAAGAACTTGATAATTGGGACATTATCAATGATTCTCTGGATATATACTACTCTTTCTATCATTGGTGTCCTCTGAAATGTTTATGTTTTTTAGAGTACAAGGGATAACTTCAGGAACACTTAAGCTCTTCATCAAGTCTTGCTCAAAGATTTCGTGCAGAACAGAGGTCATATCAGGATGATTGAAAAAGTGGTTTTCATAAGTTTTCTTCAAATCACTTTCCAGAAAGATTTTGAATAACTTTTCTTCTATAGAGACTGGCACAAACTTTGGTGCCTCAGGGGACAACTCCTTTTCAGGAATCATCATGCACACAAAGGCCATTTGAGTTTGAGTCTCTGGATGACCAAATTTGAAAAGTCCTATCTGTTTTTGAGACAGATATTTCCTTGGAATGGATTTCCTCTTTTATATGGGGATGATGACAAGTCACTGTTTTCATACCAAACACTAGTCATCACCAGAGGATTCCTCTCATGTGGTCCTTTAGAGGTTCTGCGCCTTTTGAATGTAGAAGTTAGATTTGGAAGATTTGGATATAAAAATTTTCCAAAACAGAAGATATTTGCTAAAGATTTATTTTTTTTATTTACAGTGTAGGGATCAATGTCAGTGAACCCTATACCTTTTCTGCCAACTTGGGTATTTACCTTTTCATGCACCTTATGTGCATCTTGATACTTCCTAATCAACAGATCTCTGTCAAGCAAGTCTTGGTGAAGGACTTCTCTCTCATTTTGAAAAAGGTTCTTTAATGAGACAACATTTAATCTGTCACTCTCATTGTCACTTAGCTCTTTTATTTTTAACTTTAAGGCTTTATCAAGTAAAGCAACATTTTCTTTTAAAGATTTCTTTTTAGAAATATGCTCAGCTATAAGAGATTTATTTTCATCGTAAAATTTATCCTTCTCTTGAGTAAGAAGTCTAGCTTCTCGCTCGTAGAAGGCAAGCTTCTTTTCAAGCTCTGAGCATGTGGTTTTAAAAGCGAGAAATTCCTTTTGAAGTTCAATAAGTTTATTTTCAGAGTCATGAGAGAAAGAGTTGGATGTGGATACCTCACTTTCAGCTTTAGAGGAGTTGATCTCTGCCATCCCATAGAACAATGCAATTGTATTCCCTTCGTTAGAGGATTCATAAGTCACGAAATTATCTTGTTCGACCATTAGCAATCTCTGACTGGCTTGCATTTGGGGGCATTGGATCTGCATTCTGCTACAAAGTGCCCAGGCTTTCCGCACTTGAAGCAGCCTTCATTCTGTGGGGTACTGTTCATAGTCTTATCAACTCCTTTGCCATCGTTCCTTTGAGTGCCCCTCTGTGGGTACTCGATGGTCTTCTGTTGTTCCACAAACCTTCTCTCATCACCTCTCTTCTCCTATTTCCTCTGATCGTTAAGTTCTTCTCTTCCAAACTTTCTCTGCTCATACCCACCATATCCTCTGCGATCTCCTCTCTCATCCCTTTCATCATTTCCTCTATTGAACATGGAATTTTTCTTCAAACCTCTGTTGAACACTTTAGTCATAAGAGCCAGAGTTTTGGCCATTGAGGCCATGTCCATCTCTTCTTCTGATGTATCCTCTGCTTCACTTTCCGCAACTAGTACCTTCTTCTTCTTATTCCCCAGACCTTCTTCCATGGCTTTTTCTTTCTTGGGATTATCCTGAACCTCTGCAGTCTTGCCAACTAGTGCAAGAGGTCCTCCAACTTGAGTTTTGACTTTGGTGATGCGATTCTCTTGACTGACAAGAGTCCCAAAGAGGTCAGATAAGGACCAAGTATCGAGATCCAGAGTTATTTGGAGTGACATGGACAAATGCAACCATTCATCATTCAGACTCTGAAGAAACATAACGTTGTTTTCCTCAGAAGTTATGTGAATTCCATATCTTTTGCACTTGTTTATCAAGGAATTAAACCTATCATACGTGCTCTGAATGGTTTCATTTGGTAGGGCTTTAAAGGCATAGTATTCATTTATGCATAAGGCTCTGTTGTTCTTTTGGGTCTTAGCACCGCCTTCAAGTTATTTCTCTAATTCTTGCCACATATCTTTTGAAGTTTCACAACAGTCTAATGATTGAAATATATCATTAGAAATGGCCATTATGGTAGCCTTTTGGCTTTTTTTGAGAGCTCAGGCAACTCCTTTTCTTGTTCACTGTACTCTATCATAGGTTTGGGTTTTTGGTACTCAGGAACCTCTGGGGTTGTGGCTGTGGCAGGTACTCTAGGCACAATGGTCATGGGAACATATGGAGGATTATGAAGAAACTCAACAAGTCCTGGATCCATCCCTTCAAGAAAGTGAACCATTCTAATTTTCCACTGGGGATATTCATCCCTGAGTAGAGTGGGGGGTTTGGACTGAGATCCAACACTAAAGAAGGTCACTACATTTGCCATTTTCGGTGAGATGAAAGTGATAACAAAAACAGAGTATAGACTGAAACAAGTTAAATTGAACGAGTTAAGATGAGATATGGAATGAATATGATTAAAGGAAATGTATCAACACAAATCACAAGCTTTTGAACTATTATAGGATAAGAAAGTGACCTATTACCGAGTCTAAATCAAATTGGTTGAAGAAAACTCAGAAAACAGGGACTGTTCTATTGAAAATGAAAGACAGAGTTAAGAAATAGTTCAAAGTACTACTAAACATATAAGAATCATTGTAAAAATAGGATCCTTTGATATTGATCATCAAATACTGCTCTGATACCAATTGTTCATCCTAGTTTTGTGTTCTAGACAATGATTAACCAAACAATCTACGTAAAAAGAGATATGTATGTGCAGAAGCGATTTATATGTAGAAAGATGGTTTGGTTTAGTAGTAGACACACAATCAAGCAATAAATAAATCAATAGACAAAATAAGAATTAGTCACTGAAAGATTATCTTCATTAACTTGAACTGTTACACCAAGAACACACACTACTATGTGTAGAAAATGCTCTCTAAAATATTTGAATTGCAAGACAAAGCATGGTGTAATTGTGTGCATGCATACAGTAAATTCAGGAGGTGCTCCCTACATATACAAGGGAGAGCACACAATAGTACAAGACAAAGGCTGACATTCCATATAAGGAATGCCACCTAGAAAGTAAAACCATCGTCGGGATGTACTATTGATCTTGAAGATCTTCGTACAACAGGGTCATGTGATATGCATGTGATGTTGACTTGTCCATGATATCCTGAAATCTTCAAGTCTTCCATTCTTCAGAGCTTAGCCACCATAGAGGCTCTGTGAGGGATCACATAGGTTTTGTGGTCTGAGTGTGATCTTCAGGTTGAGCTTCTCGGTTGAATGGTTGACAGACCTTCTAAGCTCGACACTTATGTGGTATTCTTGGTGTATGATAGCAGTCTTATAAAGTTCCTATACTTAGCCTGTTTTTCAATACTTTTCTATTTAAAGAATTGAGCTAACAGAAGCTGCCGAAATCAAGCATGTTGAGGAAGCTAGAACGAAGCGCTTTGCCGATGGTGGTGGTTTGAAACTTGCTCCACCCTCAAAGAATACTTCTGATCTTGCGCTTACGGCTGAGGAGCTCAAGAAAGCTGAGATAGCTCAAATTGAATTTGATAAAACAAAAGAGCTAGCCCATAAGATGGCTGAAGAGGAAGTTGAGAAAGTCAAGGTTTCGGCTGATGCTATTGGAGCTCAAGAAATGGAGGTTGGAGTTTTGGAGCAATCGACCAAGAAATTTGAAGAGCTTAAGGAGAAGTGCATCAAATGGTATCACAATACTATCTCTAACCGAAGATCCTCCTCTCCGATCATTGATGTCAAAATCATTAAACCCTCAAAGGATGGCGACCCTATCCGTCTAAACAATATAAGGGAGGATCTATCAAAACGAACTAAGAGGCTTGAATGGCTCAAAATGTTCGGTCTTACCGAATGGTTAGAGATTATGGACTGCATGCACAATAGTAGGAATGCTCTCAAAATGGAAGTGGAGAAGTTCATCATTGAACTTCAAAACAAATTCAGCTCCTACCGAAGGAAATACCGAATTGTGCATACTCCTGCCGAAGAAAAATTTATTGCAAAACTCAAGGCCGATAATCCTCCTCTCTCCTCCTCCAAGCCGAACTCCAGGTCTTCCAAGAAGGAAGAAGTGTTTCAACTGATAGCCAAGGAAGGAAAATTTCCAAACCAGATCCCCCATTGCCGATAGTATTTTTCTTCAACGATGGCTTCGGCCAAGTTCGCTTCTTCAGAGCAAACCAAATCCCCCATTGCCGACAGTATTTTTCTTGGAGGGATTCTTCAGATCATCCCGATAGTTGATCATGCACTAGCTATCTATCAAGCGGTAACAGATGAATTAAAGAAAAGAGATGCCATTCCGCGTGATTCGTTTGAAGAATCCTAGTTCTTTCTATCTTTAATTTTATTGTACTTAATTTTATTTTGCTTTTTATTGTAATCTTCTCACAAGATTAATAGAAGTAAAATTTTATTTCAAGTAAATAGTGTGCATAACTTATTCTTTCATTCTTTTATAATTGTAAATATCGAATACTTTAAAAAATCCAAAAAGAAACAGAAAGAATGGTCTATGTGAAAAAAAAAACCCAAAAGAGTAATTACAGGGTCAATGCATTATTCATGTAACTTTCTCTTTTGCTTAAGTATGATATGTCATCATCAAATAGGGGGAGATTGTTGGGTCATAAAAGATTTGAAGATGACCCCCCTTTTTCAGCTTGTAACTGTATATCTATAAAATGTTGTACATCTTCATACTTAGATTATTTTATGGTTCTTTGTAATAGCTTAGTTGTTCTTTAAAAGATCGGTGAATCGAAGACTAATAGAATTCAACATGAAGAGTGTTTTCTGATGCGGATCAAGGCAACTTCACAAGTACTAAGCTACCTCTACCGAAGTACTACATAGTCTTCGGCAGACCTCTCCTGCCGATGCTTCTATGATTGGTCGGCAGAAATGACCTTTGTCGATCCCCTTCTATCGGCTAACTCCTCTTACAACAATACTGTAGACATCTTCTCTGTCCAATTTACTTCTTGGTTCGGCAATCCCCTTTATAGGCAAATCCTCATGATTTGACTATACTTCGTCTTTTCGAACATCCTTCTGACAAAAGGAATGGAACCTTCTATTGCACAGAGGATATTCACTAAAGTTCTGATCTGATAGAGACCTTCTTCCATAATGATTTGATAAAGACTTGTACCAGGTATATTTTATTGGGATATTGTCTTATCATAGTACAAAAGTCTCTTTTGTATATTGAGAAGTCATTTCAAATATCTAATAATTTATTGAAAGAAATATGAAGATCTAATCTACTTTTGACAAGTGTCATTTGCATTCAATGCATTGGGTAGTATAAGAGAGTGAAGACCTCCTCCATGCAATGCACGCTTTCAGCTCAAGAGATTTAAGTGTACTAAAGCAAAGTTGGAAATTATTTCTCTCATCTTCATAGCTTTTCAATCTTAGTGGTTTCAAAAGTTGTGTTCTAAAGTTTCTAAGTGCTAGATTGTTAGAATAGTATATTGTTCTTTTCCGCAACAATCTTTTGTTTTTCTAAGTGTAATTCTTGATATTTTATATCAATAAAAGAATTAAAATTAAGTGAAATATTTGTGTATTGTATTCGACCCCCCCCCCCCACCGGCACCCTTCTACAATACTGTTTTACTTATCGGGGACCAACATAATCATATTTGGTATGTTCATAATGTTCAAATTTCATTCCTAATTCTACAAAACAAACAAGAATTATAAAAGAATGAAATTCAATTTCATTTCAAATCCTGCAAACTAAACACACCAAAAATTCCAAATCACATAAAAACATTCCGTCGAAACAAACGAGCCCTAAAAGTTATGTTATTTCTTCAAGCTCCTAAATGTTCTTCTAACAAAATCTTTAACAAATTTTTTAAAATATCTTTAAAGTAGAGAATCTAAATTCAAAAAATTCAACAAAAACTTATTATCAACTCCAACAGCTTCTCTATTTCATAAATTATGACATACAGGGCGGTCTCAAGATTAATATATGCCTAAAGGGAAAAAAATTAAATCAATCCTAAATTTAGTGAAAGTTTATTTATATTACTTTTAAGAGACACAATTTACAATTAAATCTGTATATCAAACTCATTTAATTATTTCTAGATAGATAATATAGCTAATACATTGAATCATTCTTTTGAAATTGTTGATCTTGGATAAAAATTTATTAATCTAATCTTACATGATTCAAAACTTTTACTAGATATTTTATGCTGAAGGATAATATTTAATTTAAGACAAAATATAAACAACACAAGTATACAACAAGAATAATATAAAAGAGATTATTAAATAAATAAGTGAAACAAACAATATGTAAAAAAATACTAAAAATATAACATAAATAATAAGAAAGAAAAACAAAACTAATAATTAGTATAATATTAATACATCATGATAATTATAATTAGTGAAATAATTGATGATTAAACTCAAAGTTAATTATATTATTAAAATATCTTATATATTTAATAAAATATTATGTTTTTCCTAAACATTTAGTTTTAAGGTTTTTGTGATGAAATTTGATAAATAAAAATTATTTATCTCATGGTAACCATTTTTTGAAAGTTCTCTAAATTTATAGAATTTCACTTTTTTTCCCCTATTTTTTTCATTTTAAATAATCTTTTGGAATAAAAAAATTTGCTAAAAATCTTTAAAATATCTATTTTTTTTATTTTGCAGGATATGTTGTAGATGCTTTAATCAATACTTGTGTCTTGTTTGGCAAGAATAGCTTATTTTATAAGTTTATTAAAAAAATTATTTCATTATTCATAAACTTAGCTTATTTAAGTAACATTTCAACAAGCTTTAGGTTTTTTTTTGATTATGCATTTTATATTTTCTTTTCACTTAATATTTCAACATGTTTTTTACTTATTTGTCATTTTTTTTTACATTTTCATCTAACTTGTCAATTAATTTTAACTAGAATGGTAATTTTATCACCTAACCTAACAACTAACTTTTTAGATAACAACTTACATATTAGCTAACAATAACTTATCAACTAATTTGCCTAACATAGTCTTAGTAAAATACTTCCTTCGTCTCAAACTAAGGGGCCGTTTACTCAATGCTTACTGGGTAAGCGCTTACCAATATCATTTACCTTATTAATTAGCATGGAAAGGACCGAGAATCTTACCCGGTAAGAGATAAGGCAAGGACCAAGAGTCTTACCGGATAAGTCTGGGAAACGACTCTTACCCGGTAAGCGCTTACCGGGTTTAAAATGCTTACCAACAATCTATTTTCATGGCCAAGGATGTTACACGATAAGGTAAATGAAGGTGAATCTCTTGCCGGTGAGCGCTTACCGGGTAAGAATTTGGTAAACGACCCCTAAGTGTCCATATCATTATTTTAGTTTGTCCAAAAATAACTGTCCACTTTCAAAAGTAAGTTTTTAATTTTACATTCTACCCTTAAGTCTGAAATGAATAAAGTTTTTCTATTATTATGAAGGGTAAAAATATCATTTAGTTATTTAAAAGGTGTGAATAATCATACCTTTCTAAAATTATATGTTATTTATATTATGTACAATTATTTTGAAAGAGAGTAGTAAACAATTGAGGGGATCAATGCAATGTGATATTAAAATAATTTGAAGAAGTCGTTGGTCAAACTTGGTCTAAGTTTGGACCTATGATGAAATGTGAAAAAATCAAAACTATTGTTGCCAAGAACATCTCCAACAATTTCTTCAAAATAGAGAAGTAAAAATTGAAATCTTATAAAAAATTACTTTCATCTCCAACAGATTCTCTATTTTAGAAATTACACAATTAATTATATTATAAAAACATTTAATATGACTCATAAAATATTATTTCTCTCTCATAAACATTTAATTTAAAAAATTACTTTCATCTCCAACAGATTCTCTATTTTAGAAATTACACAGTTAATTATATTATAAAAACATTTAATATGACTCATAAAATATTATTTCTCTCTCATAAACATTTAATTTAAAGAAATTTAATTGGTAAAAGAAATAAAAAACTATTTCTCTCTTAAATAATCATTTTTGGAGATATCTCCAAATTTGGAGATTTTATCATCTCTCTCATACTTTCTCTATTTTTGAGAAGGTTTTGAATAATTTGTTGGAGTAAAAAATCCCCAAAATCTCCATTTTAGAGAAGCTATTGGAGATGCTCTAACTAGGGGTGTTCGCGGTCCGGTTTGGGCGGTTTAACCCCTCAGATCACAAACCAAACCGCAAGTGGCGATTTATTGATTTTTCAAACCGAGCGGTTTGACATCAAGTGCCCAGACCGGTCAAGTCGGACCGCGGTTTAGGCGGTTTGGTCGATCGGTTTAGGCGGTTTGGGCCTTTTAGTGGGCTTTAAAGTTTAAACATAAAAAAATATAAAACTTTGAATTTTAAAGGCCAATTGGCTTGAGTCCACTTGAAATAAAGAACAAAGTTCACAATAAAATAACAAAGTCCACAAAAGTTAACAAAATATCCCAAAACAAAACACTAAAAAAAAGTAATATGGAAAGTGTAAATAAAATTCACGGCTTCACTTCTTCATTTTTCCGTTCTTTGTATTCCACAATCCATAAAGATTTTAATATGTTAAAATACCTTAGGCATTTTTATATATACTTGGACATTTGAGCTTTATATAATCTATTATTTATAATAAAGGTATATATAAAAAATATATATATATATTTATATATTTGGCGGTCGGTTTGGTCCAAACCGCCCAAAAAAACCTCCAAACCGCAGACCGGACCGGACCGCCCGGTTTGGCAATTTTCCAGACCGCTTAAACCGCCAAAAACGGTCTGGTTTGACTTGGTTCGACCGGTTTGAACGGTCCAACGGTTTTTTTGAACACCCCTAGCTCTAACCTTTCAGAGAATCTCGATTGGTTTTAGTAATCTTTTGAATTAATGTTAGTGATTGTGTACAAAGAGATGTTAAAATGGGTAGAAATCGGAACCCGACATGTGCATACTTGTAATTTGTCAAATGCACATGTGTATAAAAACCAAAAAACTACTTCAATTACTTGTATTCGCATGTGCATACCGTCCAGATGAACGACTATCAGGGTGTTCCTCAAGTTTTCATTTTTTTAGGGTTTTCCCTTGAACCTCCCTCCATATTTATAATACATACAAGTTAATAACATATATAACACTTATATATACATGTATTCTTAACTAAAAATGCAATCTTAACAAGTACTTGTTAGATTCTCAATAAACTTTTTAACTTAGTAAAGGGGAACTTTTTATCTATCGGGTGTCATATCTTTACTAATTTTATGAGTAGTGTTTATGATATATTAACGTGTTTCTTCTAAATGTGAATTTCATGAGCATATATTTGTCGCAAAATTCGGTTGATAACTAAAAGTAGAGTTTTTTTTTGCAAAAATAGGGTAGTTTAGAAAAAGTTTGGGTGTTTTAAAAGCAGTTGTAGAAATAAGGGTGTTTTAAGGGGTCCACTATTTTTATAAGAGTACTCTTTTTATAATCTGATTTTATGTATTTTCATTTTCAACCCTATATATTTATAGATTTAACCCTCTTACTTACATATTTCTTTTTATTTATATTTATTATTTCTAAAGTTTTTATTTTTAACTCTTATTATATATCATGTATGAACTGATTTATTTAAAATATATTATTAAGATTTGTATATTATTTTTAGTAAATTATATCATTAAATATATCTCATTAATAACTTTAAACTAATACCAATATTTAATATATTACAATTTCAGGAAAATACAATACGAACTAAACGATAAATTAGAATACAAATATATTAAAATGTTACGAAATTACGTGCGACATTTCAATAAAAATTAAAACGCTAAATTAAAACATTACAATACGAATTAAACACTAAATTAAAACATTAATTATAAAGATTATAAGTTTACATCTCATTGAATCTTGGTTGAGAATTTGGACAATTTCTCCTAATATACCCATGTTAGTGGCATAGTCCACATCTACGAGGTTCGTCAGGATGACGAATGTCCATCTCATTACGAAATCGATTTGCATGCCTCTGACCTCGATGCACATAAAGTTTTGAGTAATCTGCTTCAATTTTACAATCCGACTCCAATCAATAATCAACGTGAGAAAGTGGCATAAAATCAGAACGATGTTGTTCTCTATACGTCATAGTAGTGTACACAGTACTCACAACGGCAAGCCGACGGCCCACCAACGGTATATTTTTAATTTTATTTTTAATTTATTTTTAATAAGTCGTCGGAAAACCGTCGGAAAAATTGGTGATATACCGACGGCTTACCGACGGTTGGTTTTTTCATTTTATTTTATATTTAATTTTAATAGGTAAATACCGTCGGTAAGTTGTCGTCGGAAAACCGTCGTTAAATATTACCGACCAACTTTTTACCAACGGTCATTCCCGTCGAAAAACCGTCGCTAAAGACTTTTTCCGACGGTATACCGACTGTTTCAGTCGTCGGTAATACGATTAATTTTAGTAGTGTTTCCTCCAGTATCATTTATCCCCAACTTTGTGACAATTTTGTAGACACCTTCATTATAGTCAAACTCGGTCAAGTTATGGCTTTGTGCATGGGTTTCTCGTTTAACTTTTTTTGAATTCTCACGAAAAATGACAAAAGTGTTTTTACTTTTGTAGACAATTGTTCTAATCAAGATCAGTATTAATGAATAGTGACATTTTCTTTTGTTGCTTTTGAGTTTCAAGATTCCTTAGATTTTCTAGACAATTTATGATAAAGTTGGTATTAGTTAAAGTTATTAATGAGATATATTTAATGATATAATTTACTAAAAATAATATATAAATCTTAATAATATATTTTAAATAAATCAATTCATACATAATATATAATAAGGGTTAAAAATAAAAACTTTAGAAATAATAAAAATAAATAAAAAATAAAGATGTAAGTTTGAGAGTTAAATATGTAAATATACATGGTTTTAAATGAAAATATATAAAATCAAATTATAAAAAAGGTGGTCCCCTTAAAACACCCTTTTAAAACACCCATATTTCTACTAAGGTTTTTCTAAACTACCATATTTTTGCAAAAAAATCACCAAATGTAGTATGCATAAAATGAATTGATATTTTAAAAAATGTATTATCTATATTGGTTAATTTATATTAATATATTTATTGTAAATGTGAATTTCATGAGCATATATTTGTCACAATATTCGGATCCATAACCAAATGCAACGTGCTTACGATGATATGATATCTTGTGGAAATATCTTTATCTATGTTTGTTAATTTATATTAACATGTTTATAAACTAAATGTGAATATCGTGTCCAACATTTGTCATAAAATGTGGATTCACTGCAAGATGTAATGTGTCGTCATGAGTAACTGCTTACGGCCAAAATATTATTCAAGTGCATTCGGAAATACGACACAAACATTAAAACGGCCAAAATATTGTTAAGCATATATTGACAATATATGATTGCAAAGTGGCCTTGTTGAAAGTGTCATGTTCTCTACAGAGTTAACATACTACTATGGTTTGATACGAATTTTAGATAATGTATGACAATAATAAATGGATACAAAAACGATGCAACTCTTCAATATTTCTCTTCTATGCATTATTATTTAAGATTCAAGTTAAAGAAGAATAAATCATTACAAGTTTAATATTAAATCTTTTGATTACGTGAAATAGAAACCGGTGACTAAACTCTATATGGTTTGGACCCTAGTCTTAAATATGATGTTTTGGGAGTTTTAGGCGTTAGTATGGACCTAACATTTATACATCAAAATCTTAAAAACTTCAAATCAACCTAGGTATGGTTTGTGTCACATCCCAGTTTCTTAGGGTCACGACGTTTGTTGAACCTCATAAAGTAGCATAACTTGTTACAACCATTTGTAGCGAAAACATAAAAGACTAAACAAAACTTAAATAATCTGAAATCTAAACCTTAAGCATGATCATATTTGAGTGAAACTAATACATTTGAAATAGTAAAACTTATGAATTGAACTGGCAGAGTATTGTTTGGTAACTGTGTGTAACACCCCTGAAAATAGAAGTAAAATTTAAACCAAAAAGTCGACATAAAAAACTTCCTACATGAATATGTAATCACCTAAGATGGAGAAACAGTAACAGTGTTTACAACTCTATTTGACGGATGGTAATTAACAACCAACTAATCTAAACCAATCTAAGTTTATATTACAGATGGGTGGTACTATCATCACCAAAAGAATGTTATCATCAAACAACGCCAACTAACAAAAGTATCGATCCCAAAAATTCCACTATTGGCTAAAGTCCGCTATGCTCAAGTCTTTGGATCTCCACCGCCAAGGAACCTGATATGCATGTCATTTTAGGAAGTACTAGGCTTAACACCTAGTGAGTTCAAACAGTTATAGAATAAAACTATAAAACGCTCGAATCGAAAGAGTAGCTTTAATCCAGACAATTAAACCATATATACCATCTTCACCCTTGGAAGGGCTCAATACAATTTACAATAACGGAGGAGACCCGATTTACCATTAATAGTGACAGAACACAAAGTAAGTCACATATGCATGTTATAAAAGCATCACTTACGGATTAATGGTCATTAAGATCAACCACTCCAGTTCTATAGTTTAATGAGATAACAAGCTCAACTACTTCAAGTTTATTACTCGTGGAGTCACCAAGTTCAACCACACTGGGTTTATACCTCGGAAGACTCCAATGACCGACTCCAAGAGCCTACACCTCAGTGCCTATAAAGATCCAATGCATATTTCAAGTTACAAATATGGAATATTATCTCATACACATCACATAAACCGACTTCTATACCTATGGATCCCTTGCATTCTACACATATAAATTTATCTATCTAGATATATCAAAATTTACCATTCATATAACCATTTGTTCATAATAGCCATCTAGTTGGCAAAATATCCATTTCCACATTAAACCCAACATATGAACAATATACATATAGTTCCCAACATTCATTAAACTTAAAGCTATACATCTTTCCAAAATTTAAAATCCATTCCCACACTTGAAATATTAAGAAGGATGAGATTCTCAAAACTCTATCTTGGACCTAAAATGGCCCAAAATCAACCAAGCATGAAATAGTTGGAAAGGAAATTAACTTAGAGAAAGTAAAAGACATCATTTTTACATGTATATGGGTTTTATAAAAGTGTAAGATGAGATCACAATACTAGGTTGCGGTGAAAACCTAAAAAAGCAAGAAAACCCCAAATATGGAGATGAGAGGCTTGGATATTGAGTCCTAGCTTTGATTCCTAGTGTTGATCCAAACTCTCCCAGTGATTTGATAACGACTCTCTTCTATATTTAGTGAAAATTACGTTTTAATATGTATTAGTGTTTCACCATCAACGATCAGACTGAGTCTGTTCAGTTATCGCTGATGATCTCTCTTATAAACGCTCTTATGTATTAGTGTTTCACTATCATCGATCAGACTGAGTTGTTCAGCTATCACTGATACTCTCTGATGTAAACGTAATCCCTGAAGACAAGTTTCGCGTCAACAGATGTTCATAGCTGAATCGAAGACGAAGCTGCTAAACAAAGACAAGTCTACTAATGACCTGGGATATCAGTGAAGCAAAGACAACTCTACTTATACGCGAAGAAACCTGAGGAAAAGCTTCAACGATAGCTGAACCTTTTTATATCTCTGAAGGAAGAGATATTCAGCGATCGATGATCACTTAGCTTATGCCTCAAGTCTCTTTTGTCTTTCCCTGCACAACCAGTACGATGTGTCAGATCGGACATACCTCTGCCACAATTCATACAACAACTCTGTCAACTACACTGTTCATGAGACGGCCGAAAGCATGTTTCCCAAAGTCAGACTCCCAAAGCCAATCACTGAATGACACATGTAAAGTATAAATAGAAAGATTACCTCTCCATCTGAGAGTGTGCTCTCTTCTTGAACTTAGATAGAAACCCTTGTTTTCTATACCTCTCAAATCCCCATTCTCTATATTCTTGTGCAACCATCATAGTGTTTTCTTAAGTTTGTTTAGATTGAGTTCTACTTAATCTTATTCCGCAACAGACTTGTATATTGTGTTTGATTTGTCAATAAACAATTTATTTAAATTATGTGTTTGTATTCAACCCCCCCCCCCCTTCTACAAACTTGTTAAGCACCTCCGGGACCAACAAGTGGTATCAGAGCAGACTGTTTAATCTGATAAACAAGATCTTGGTTTATTCTCTTCCTTGCTATTCTAAAATGGCACTTAACACAAACACAAACTACTATGATAATGGTTCACTTTCTAAACCTCCTCGATTTAGCAGAGATAACTTTTCTCTCTGGAAAAATCGAATGATGCTATTTCTTGAAGGTGCAGATCCCACTATACCTGAGTACGTAGCAAACGGACCCTATAAACCTGTCCAAATCATAGTTGTCGTTCCAGCTACTACCACCACTCCTTTTATTACTGAATGCTATATTGCTAAGGAAATCAAACAATGGAGTGATGAAGACAAAAAGAAGGTTGGTATCGATGCAAGGGCAAAAACCATTATCTCTATGGCTCTGCCTGATGAAGTTTTCCATTCCATCATGCATCTTAAAACTTCTAAAGAAATATGGGAAACCATATGTGTTCAATATGAAGGCACCACTAAAATCCAAGAGACTCGAAAGATTAACTTGGTAAGACAGTATGAAAGTTTCATCGCTGGTAAGAATGAATATCTCTCTGATGTTCATCGGCGGTTTAACTGCCTAATCATTGATCTAAGAACCGTTGGTAGGACCTATTATAAATCTGAGGTCCTAACAAAATTCTTGGAATGTCTTCCTGAATACTGGGATAGTTATTCAATATGTCTCAAGCTGACAAAAGACTTAAATTCTCGTTCTCTCAGCACCTTGTATGAATATTGCTTAACTATGAGCAATCAAAACTTTTGAAGAAGAATCTTATAAAAGATTCTAAAGACTCCAAAAGCACTCCTGTTGCTTTAGTCTCTTTAGAGATAATTCCATCTCAGCGATCTACTCTCACCATCACTGAGTTAGATTCTGAAATTGAGGATCTATCAGACACTGATCTTTCAGAGTTTGATGAGTCCTTAGCATTCTTGACAAACTCTTTTAAGAGATTTGCAAGAAAGAGCAATTTCCGAAGAAATAAGCCTCTCTCCCTCACTGACAAGCCAAAATCAACCCCTGTTGATAAGGCTACTGATACTTGCTTTAACTGTGAAAAGATTGGACACTTTGCAAGTGAGTGCAGGTCGAAGAAAGTCTTCAAACCTTCTACCTCGAGAAGATCCAGCGATGAAAAATACCTTAAGATGAAAGAGAAATATCAAAAGTTGAAAAACTACAAGAGAAAAGGTAAAGGTCTCATCGCTGAAGAACATGACTGGGCTGAATCTGAAGAATCATGTTCTGATGAAGAAGAAGTCGCTAATCTCTCCCTCATGGCTGAGATTAAAGAAGAAGTGGAAGAACCAACGGAAACTTATATGAGCTATATATCATCTCAGGTATCTATCTCTACTAATCCCTCTCTACCTGAATCAGAGAGAAGCCGCGCAGTTGATGTGATGACGATTGATCTTTACAATGCTCTAAACGGCAAATCTCTAGCTGAAAGCAAAAACATTGATTTAACTGAACAGCTGGAAAAATGTCATGAAAAGATCAGAGAACTGACTCTTTTAGAGAAAAGTTTGAAAGATCAAGTTGTTGTAAATAAAATCATCAGCATAGAACGTGAACAAGCCATCGCTGCTCTAAAAGCAGAAAAGGCTACTGTTGAAAAATGGTGCAATTCCTCAACAAAGATAACTGAGATAATAAACGCTCAAGCTCCTGGCGGTGATAAAACCGGTCTTGGTTTTTGGAAACCACAGGATGAGCCTAAAGAAGACAGTTCCATGATTAAGTTTGGAACGTTTGTCACTTCTATCTCTGACACTTCTTATAATCAGTTTTATCCTTCTTCTTCTAATCCCATCCCTAAGGAAATATCCAAAGGCTCTAAGTCTGCGGATAAAGGAAAATCCATTCTTCGTCCTCAGAAGGCTTCCAAGAAAGCAAAGCTGAAAGTTCCCTCTAAACCTTTAGCGAATCAATCTTCTAGCTCTATGATAGAAATCTTTGATCTCTGTCCTCCAAAGTTAAAGGTTGATCTTAAGCCTAAGAGATCTGAAGAAATGAAAGTTCCTCCCAGATCTCATGATAAAAGCATTCTTGGAGCTGGACCTACTCATCTTAAATTCTCAAAACCTTTTACTCATGGTCCCAAAACCACTTTCAAATATAGAAAATGCTATCACTGTGGATTTACTGACCATATTGCAAGCAAATGTCCAACTGCCACTAAAGATGATAAATTAGCTAAAGTGAAGATGATTGCCTCCAAGGCTGAGAAGGTCATCAAAGCTGAAAAATCTACCAAGGTGAAAAATACCACTAAGGTTAAGAAATTAACCAAGGTGAAGGTTACCACTGAAGCTGAATCTTCATCTGCTGTGAAGATTGTTGAACCTTCCATCTCCACTAACCCTAAAGGACCCATTGAAAAGTGGGTACCAAACAAAGCTTAATCTTCCTTATGTTTGTAGGGATCAAAGGGTATCTGGTATCTCAATAGTGGATGTTCTCGTCATATGACTGGACAAAAAGACCTGCTCACTGAATACAAGGAAGAGAAATGTCCCTCTGTGACCTTCGGTGGAAATGAAAAAGGATATACCCCGAGGGTTTGGTGTCCTCAGCAATGGGACAACTACCTTTAAAAAAGTCGCTTATGTAGATGGACTGAAGCACAATCTTCTGAGCATTAGTCAACTATGTGATAAAGACTATGAAGTTCGCTTTACCAAGAAAGCATGTTCAATGGTAATTGAGAAAGGAAAACTTGCTCTCAGTGGTTATCGTAAAGAAAATGTGTATGTAATAGATATGGACACTACTACCACTGAAAACATATGTTTTCTCTCTAAAGCCTCTTCTAATGTCAACTGGCTATGGCACAAAAGTCTATCTCATCTAAACTTCAAAACCCTGAATTCTCTCTCATCTAAGGAACTGGTTTCTGGTCTTCCTCAGCACTCATATGCTAAAGAATCTCTCTGCTCAGCATGTGAAAAAGGAAAACAAACAAAATATAGTTTTAAGTATAAACAAGTTTCCTCAATGACAAGTCCTATTCAACTCTTGCATATGGATTTGTTTGGCCCTGTCAACATCCAATCAATAGTTGGAAAGAAATATACGCTTGTCATTGTAGATGAATACTCTCGCTACACCTGGGTTATCTTTCTTCGCTGCAAGAGTGATACTCCAGAAGAACTAATATCTTTTGTTAAAAAGATGGAATGCTGAATAATATCACCATTCGTTCAATAAGAAGTGATCATGGAACTGAATTCAAAAACAGTTATCTGAACAATTTATTTGAGAACAAGGGAATTTCCCATAACTTCTCTACAGTAAGAACACCTCAGCAAAATGGAGTCGCTGAAAGAAGAAACAGAAGGATCATTGAAACTGCTAGATCAATGCTCAACGATTCTCACCTCCCTACTCAATTTTGGGTTGAAGCTGTAAACACTCCATGTTTTACTCAAAACCGATCGCTGATAGTAAAGCGATTTGGGAAGATAACTTATGAACTCTTTCAAGGAAGAAAACCTTCTATCAGTTTTCTTCATATCTTTGGTTGTCAGTGTTTTATTTTAAACAACAAAGATCAACTTGGAAAGTTCGACCCAAAAGCTGATGATGGAATATTTCTTAGATATTCATCTATCTCCAAAGCCTACAGAGTTTTCAACAAGAGAAGACAATATGTGGAAGAAACAATTCATGTCACCTTTGATGAAACTCGCTCAACGAATTCTAAACCAATCACAGACAATGAAGAGTTAAATGCTTGGATGTTCTCTTACTACAGAGAAACTGAACCCTTCTTTTCAAACCATCAACACACAAATCCTCCTACTGCTGATGATGATCCAAACATCATACCTCCGAACGCTGAATCCATCTCATGGGTTTCAGCTGAGCCTCTAAACACACTTCCTCCATCAGATCCATCTTCGTCTGAACACCTCTCAGAAAACAATGGTTTGTCTGACACTCAACAATTAATAGCTGATGAACCTCAAGTTTCTTCATCAGTGAACATTTCTATTGTTGATCCAACCTCTGAAATAAGCGATCATGCTCCTGCTCAACGATGTACCAGAGATCACCCTATAGATCAAATTCTTGGTGATCCCAATGCAGGTATTCAGACACGACGAAGTTTAGGTAATATTTGTCTCTTTGTCAACTTTATTTCTTTAATAGAGCCAAAGAAGGCTGATGATGCTCTCAGAGATCCAAACTGGGTCAGCGCTATGCAAGAAGAGCTGACTGAGTTCTCTCGTAACAAATTTTGGAATCTCGTTCCTAGACCATCTGATAAAACTGTTATAGGCACCAAATGGGTGTTTAGAAACAAGTTAGATGAACATGGAACTGTAACCCACAACAAGGCTCGACTTGTTGCTCAAGGATACAGACAAGAGGAAGACATAGACTATGATGAAACCTTTGCCCCTGTGGCTAGGCTCAAAGCAATTCGACTATTCTTATCTTATCCAGTCTACAAAGACTTCATTGTGTATCAAATGGATGTAAAATAAGCGTTCCTAAATGGAAAGCTGAATGAAAAAGTCTATGTAGAACAACCTCCAGGGTTCTATGACCCTAAGTATTCAAATTATGTTTATCAATTGGATAAGGCTCTCTATGGTCTAAAACAAGCCCCTCGTGCTTGGTATGATACTCTCTCATCTTTTCTTATCTCTGAAAACTTTGAACGTGGCAAAATTGATAATACATTATTTTTCAGAAAGATAAAAGGTCATATTATTCTTGTACAAATATATGTCGATGACATCATATTTGGTTCTACTAACCCATCTCTATGTACTCGCTTCGCTGAAAGAATGAAGAAAGAATACAAAATAAGTATGATGGGTGAGCTGACATATTTTTGTCAGGATCTAATTCTTAACAAGAATAATGAACTCAGAAACAATATTAAAGAAGTTGCGGAATAACACTTTAATATTCAATATTCAATGTAACAGTGAATCAGAAATCACAATCTTGTAAACTTTATTGAATGATTAAAGCTACAAGATTTCAAACAAAACCTCAATATTGATGAACAGGCTCACCAATACGAATTCTACTTCTCTAGAACTAGGGTTCTAAACCTTGAGGTTAATTCTCTCTATATACAAAAACTCAGAATAATCTGCTAACTTGATATATTCTAAACTATTCTCAACATATCTATACATATACTGAAAATAAAAGATAATTACAAAAAATAAAAGATCTTCAGTATATTCTTCAATCATTATCTTCAAACCTTCCATGATTATCTTCAGTCTTGATCTGCACGGATCTTGATTATCTCTTAAGCAGTATTAAGTTGTAGCAGCATTAACACTCTGAGCAGTACTAATTTCCACCAGCAGTAGTAACTGTGCTCAGCAGTATTAACTTTGATTTGGCAGTACTAACTTCAGCAGTACTAACTACTAGCAATACTAACTCTCCAAGCAGTACTAACTATTGAAGTAGCAGTACTAACTTGTCAAGCAGTATTAAATCTACTAGCAGTAGTAATCAGTTGTGCTAGCAGTATTAACTTAACTTGAACAATTCTTTAATTCCCAACAATCTCCCCCTAACTTGACTTTTAGGAAGAGAAGTCAAGTTCTTCAATTTTTGTCTTCAAGATGCTTTCAACACTACAGCTTAGTTGCCCAAATTCGGATCTAGACCCAGACTTTGATTGATTGTTCTTCTTACCACAATTCCGGCCATTTCTGATTCCTTTGCACACACTAGCTTAGCTTTCAGCATCCCATTCAGCTTCTCCTTGCTATGATCATATACTTTGTCCACCAGGTAGTATTCATGATAACAGTTATCTATTGTGATCATGTATACACCACAGTTTTCAAAGAGTATCCATTTATCTATCTTCTTAAACATATACTCATGATGTAAGTCCTTTATCCTGTGCCCCACCTTTTATGGTTCAAACATCATACAAAGATATTCCATTGCAATCTTGAGTAGATTTTCTTCAGTTCCTTTCAAAACATGCTCATAAAGTTTCATTCCAACCTTATGCATTTCTTCTAGGTCAGCTCTGGAGCAACTTCTGATTACTTTCCCCCAAGTTGAATATACTTCAAATACATCCCCAACTCTTTTCAGTCTGAACTACTCCTTTCTGTTGTCCCTCAGAATATCCCAAAAGATGACTTCTGGTTCTTTTACAGATATGGGAACAGCCTGTACTGGTTCAATTACAGTCATATACAGACCCACATGCTCATCATATTGCTTATTGAACTGCTCTGGGTTCTGCACAGATTCTGCTGAAGGTGTAACTGATGGTTCTTCCTCTTTTTCTGCTTCTTCAATCCTTGGCTTCTTGGACTGTTTCTTGGAAGCTATAGTCTTTACTCTTTTTGCAGTTTTGGCTTCCATAGCAACATTTTCTTCTTTAGTGACTTCAGCCTTTTCTTTAGTAGGAGTGACTTCCTCAGGGAATGGTTGTTGGATGTTGAGATCATGTCTCTCCTTCATCCTTCTTTCAGCTTCTTCCCTTTGAGAAGAGTCCCCTTGAAGCTTTGTCATTTCTTTCTTATACATCTCCTCAACCTTGCTGTATGCCATGTTGGTAAACATCTCTCCTTTGACACCAATTGAGCCTTTCAGGAAGTTTATCATTTTTCTCCTTTCCTGATTGGCCAAAAAGGTCTCTGAAGGTTGTCTTTTCTGCTTCTTGATTGGCATTCTTTGCTTGAAAACTGTCACTGATCTCTTCTTGGCCTCAGCTGCAGTTTGCATGCTCTTTTGATACTCTTCATTTAGACTTTTAGCCATCTCCAGTGCAAGTTCTCTGTCTTTTTCAGATTGGAGTTGTTCCTCCTTTTCCATCTCTGCTTGAAGCTGCTTTGCTACTTCTGCATCTAATTCTATCTGGTTCTTCTTCTTTAAGGGTTGTTCAGATTCAACCATCTTAGCTTTTCCTTTCCTTTTCATCTCTGCCTCACTGATCTCTTTGCTTGTCTTCTTTTCACTACCTCCTTCCTTAATGACCACTCCCTTGGCCTTTTGAGTAGCCTTGGGAGTGTCATTCTTGGCTTTTACCAAGGTTTCTGCAATTTCCAACTCTTCAACAGATAGGCCTGTTACTGCTGCTACCTGTTCTGTTACTGTTGCTGCTTGAACCTCATCTGATTCTGCTACCTGAGGTTCTGTTTCTGGTTCTTTCTCCCCCTCAAAATCAAAACCCATCCCAGATGTACTTTCCTTCTCTGCTTCAGCCTCTTGATTCTCCCCCTTGTTGAAAGCATCATTAGCATTTTTCCTCTTCTTTAACACAAATTGCCTTCTCCTCTTCTTTTGCACCAATCTAATCACCATTTTCTTCAGTTTGGTAATCTGTACTTGTTGTGACAGAATTACCAATTTCATCTCTTCTATGTCTTTGCCTTGTTTGATAACATCCATATTAATGTTGCCCACAATTTCTATCAATTCATTGTAGTCATATCTGTCCTCACCTCCTTTTGGTGTGTTTACCACCTTTGGAGGATCATTGGATCTTTCTGTAGTGGAAGTCTTCTGCCTAGCAGAAGCACCCTCCACCCCCTTGGTTTCTTGGCACCTGGGACCTTTGGATGATTGCTCACCCAAAGTTTCCATGGGGAAGGTCTTATTGATGTTACCACTGGCCTCCTCTGTGCTAGCAGGAGTAGTGGCGGCCTTTGCACCCATATGCTCATGCATCTCCTCAGTGAGCACCTCCTTGGGGTTGGGAGACACCCCTGTGGTTTCCCTATAGATATTCTCTAATGGAGAATTCTCCATTAGAGGGCTTAAAGGCTCTGTGGGTGAAGGTATAAGAAGGGAAGGAGCCTTCTTTACCTTTTTCCTCATGTAGGTATTGGTAATTGATGAAGTTGGTTTTTGAAGAAGGGACTGTGGGATTGATATACTGATTGAAGGTTGGGATTGGCTTTCAGTGGGATGGTCTAATGAGGGCCTTGACCCTGAAGCCATACCTTCTTGATTGTGGGACAACACCATCATTGTAGAGAACAATGGGGTGTTAACTCCTTCCGAGTCCAAGGCAAATCTCTTCATATTTGAAAAGACCTTACCCTTGGGGATTTTTGGTACATATACCTCATCAAATTGAGGCATATCCGTCAATTCATTGGTTATAACTTCCTGGACAAATCTTAGGTACATATAAAAACTCCTTTTGTTTCCCAAGTTTGACACAAGGTCATTGAAAATCATTTTAGAAAAATTGTACTTTCTGGCAGTGGCCAAGCAGACCAAAGCATAAGCAATGGTACTACTGAACTCACTCCATCCAGTTGTCTTTTTGGAAATACAATGCATCAAGCTATGGACAAGGAAACGCCATTGGGGAGAAAATTTGGCTTTTGAGAACTTGAAAACACCCAATGGGCCTCCATACCCCATTCTAGTTAGAGTGGAAAACAGTTCATCATTAGAGATAGATGAGATACCTGAAGCATCGTCTAGACGTAGACTGGTGCGAATAACTTCTTCAGAAACTGTCAAGGGTTTGTCACACACCCTTGTCTTGATCACTTGCACACCATTTTCAGTAACAATGGTGGCATTGGACCAAAATTGTGTCTGGTGCTCAATGTAGATGGATGGCGACACTGTAAGAGCATACTCGATATGGCTTGTCTTGAGAAAATCGACTATCTGGTGAAATCCATCAGTCTGCTTCGGCTTTTGAAGCATCACGATTTCATTATGCTCATCAATATATGCCATTGATGCCATCGAGCTTGAGTAAACTGGACTGAAATTCACTAGGTGCTTGAGAGAAAAAGGTTAGAGAGAATATGAATAGTATTCAAAGAGTCGTTATGAGCTTTTAGGCGGGAAAACGGGTATATATATGATTCGGGAAAGAAGCAGTATTAACCACTAGCAGTATTAACTGAGAGCAGTATTAACCACTAGCAGTATTAACTAACTAGAAGTATTAACTGAGAGCAGTATTAACCACTAGCAGTATTAACTGAGAGCAGTATTAACCACTAGCAGTATTAACTAACTACCAGTATTAACCACTAGCAGTATTAACTGAGAGCAGTATTAACCACTAGCAGTATTAACTGACTAGTACTTTTTGAAGCTTGAGTTGATCTGAACAAGGCAATACTTTTCCTGAGAAAGATGATTAGCAGCACCAAAGAATAACCAAATAACAGGTATGTAAACACTTTTTAAAACATGGGCTCATTCAGAGTTGATCATGCCCACACTTGTGACAAGAAAGTGAATCTACCCACATCAAAAGCTTTAGTGAATAGATCAGCAAGCTGGTTGTCAGTATGAACTTTAGTAACTTGAATAAGCTTCTTTTCATTACAGTCTCTAATAAAGTGATACCTGATCTCAATATGCTTTGTTTTGGAGTGCTTGACTGGATTGTTAACAATGCTTATTGCACTGCTATTGTCAATGAAGATTGGAGTGTGAAGAAAGGTTACCCCATAGTCCAGCATTTGATTCTGAATCCATAGAACCTGAGAGCTGCAACTTGCAGCAACAATGTACTCAACTTCTGTTGTTGATAAGGACACAGTGGTTTTGCTTCTTACACTGCCAAGATACTAGTCTTGCACCCAAAAGCTGACATCCCCCTGAAGTAGACTTTCTATCCATATTAGCACCACCCAAGTCACTGTCTGAATAAGCAATCAAGTAAAATTTGGATTCATAAGGATACCAAAGACCTAATCTAGGTTGCCCTCTTAAGTATCTGAAAATCCTTTTAACTGCTTGAAGATGTGATTGCTTTGGCTTGACTTGGAATCTGGCACACACACACACTGGAAACATGATGTCTGGTCTTGAGGCTGTGAGATACATGAGAGATCCAATCATTGATATATAAAGATGGACATCAACATCCTCCCCCTCAAGATCAGCAGTGATCTGTTTGTGAGTTTCCATTGGTGTGCTTGCTGGCTTTGAGTCTGTTAAACTATATTTGTCCAGGATGTCTTTCACATACATTGATTGACTTATGAAGATCCCATCTTTCTGCTGTTTCACTTGAAGCCCAAGGAAGAAGGTAAGTTCACCCATTGCACTCATTTTGAAGCTCTTCTGCATCAACTATTCAAAGTCTCTACACATCTGTTCTTTTGTAGATCCAAAGATGATGTCATCCACATAGATCTGAACAAGTAGGATGTCCTTATTACTTCTTCTAATGAAGAGGGTCTTGTCAATTATTCCCCTTTCAAACCCATTTTCTAAGAGATAGGTAGACAATGTATCATACCATGCTCTTAGGGCTTGATGTAGACCATAAAGTGCTTTCTTCAGTTTATATACTCTGTCAGGATATGATGGATTTTCAAATCCAGGGGGCTGACAGACATATACTTCTTCATCAATTGTACCATATAGAAAGGCACTCTTCACATCCATTTGATATACCTTAAACTTTATGTATGAGGCACATGCTAGAAATAGCCTAATTGCCTCTACCCTTGCAACTGGAGCAAAGACTTCTTCATAATCTATGCCTTCTTCCTGAGTGTACCCTTGTGCCACTAGCCTTGCTTTGTTTCTGATTACCATTCCTCTCTCATCCTTTTTATTCCTGAAAATCCGCTTGGTGCCAATAGCTCTATGACCTTTTGGAAGGTCCACCAAGTCCCAAACATCTTGCAACTTAAACTGTAGTAACTCTTCTTGCATGGCTTCTATCCAACTTGCATCTTTCATTGCATCCTTCATTGCTGATCCTGCATCTCTTGAAGTCTGCTTTGATTTCTAGTTATCATTGGAGAAGATATGTCTCCAATTACCAACTCTGGAGGATGGTTCTTTTGTGTTCTAGTCTGATGACTAGGTTCTTCATTGATTCCTACTTCTAGATTGGAATCATTTAAGTCATTTGAGGGGATCTCATCAGCTACTTCTGGCTCTTCATGCTCTGAATTCTCCTTATCTCTTCTTTCTTCTTCACTCTGAATTGGTTCAGTAATAGTCTCCTTTTCACAGATTTCAACAGGTTCCATTGTAGGAATGGGAAAGATAACAGACTGAGGAATAATGTCTTGTACTTGTACATCCCCTGATCCTCCACTTCCTGAACCTGCATGATCATCACTACTGAAACCCAAAGAGTTAGTTAGTGAATCAATGTCAAACAACCACTGAGGACCTGAACCAATAGGATTTGGTGTGTTCTCATTGCATTTGACATTATCACTTTCCTCAATTATTCTAGAAGAAGAATTAAATACTTTGTAGGCCTTACTCTGAGATGAGTAACCAACAAGAAAACCATCATCTGCCTTGCTATCAAACTTTTCTAAGTGAGTTTTGGTATTGAGAATGGTACAAGGACACCCAAAAGGTTTGAAAAATCCAATAAATGGTTTTCTTTTATTTAAAAGCTCATATGGTGTCTTGTTTTTAGGCTTGACTACTAGAACTTTGTTTTGGACATAACAAGCAGTATTAACTGCTTCAGCCCAGAAAGTAATTGGAAGTTTGGAATCAGCTAACAGAGATCTAGCAGCTTCAATCAGTGTCCTATTCCTTCTCTCAGCAACACCATTTTGTTGTGGAGTCCTAGGAGCACTGTATTGCCTCTCAATTCCTTTTTCCTCACAAAAGGTGTTTAGGTCATGATTTTTAAATTCAGTACCATTGTATGACCTAATGACTTTTACCTTTTGATTTGTCTGGTTTTCAATTCTTAGAATAAAGGATTTGATCAGTCCACTTGTCTCATCCCTAGTCCTTAGAAAATATACCCAAGTAAATCTAGAGTAATCATCAACAATAACTAATCAGTATGATTTCTTACCTATACTCATAACATTTGTAGGACCAAACAGATCCATATGCAACAACTGAAGAGAATTAGCAATAGTGTTCAACTCTTTAGACTTATGAGAAGTTTTGTGTTGTTTGCCTTTGAGACAGGCAACACAATGATCATCACATGAAAAGACTTTTGAAGGCAAACCTCTTACAAGATTGTTTTTAATAAGTTTATTCATTGTTTTAAAGTTCATTTGACACATCCTTCTATGCCAAAGTGATGATTCATCTAAAGATGCTTTTGAAACAAGACAGTTTAGGGATGAATCAGTTGAAACACTTTCCATATCCAAACAATAGACATTATCCTTTATGGGAGTTCTTAGTAGTATCATCTTTTCATCAACTACCTTGAATCCAGGAGCAAGGATAATGCATTCTGTATCTGTGAACAATATACTATGCTTTTTGTCACAAACCTGTGATACACTTAACAGGTTGTACCTTAACTGCTCAACATAGAACACATCTTCAAAGGTCATTTTACCTTTTGTTACATCTCCCTTACCACTGATCTTACCTCCATCCGGAGTATTACCAAAGGCAACATGTCCTCCATCAATTTTTTTGAAATTCTTGAGGCAAGCCATGTTCCCTATCATGTGCCTAGAGCAACCACTATCTACATGCCAGATGCTCTTTCCTTTGAGCTGCTGGTTGCCCTGCACATAGAATAAAACAATTAGTATTGATTGGGAACCCAAGCCAAAGTGGTCTTGGGTCTCCCTTTCTCATCAAAGTATTTACACTCCTTTTTGATGAGATTTTTAAAATCAGAACACTCTTTACTAGAGTACTTTGTCAAGATGATTGGTCTAGCAGCACAAACACTAGAAGGAATACTAACTTTAGAAGTACTAACCTTGTTAGAAGCACTAACAGAGTTAGCACTATTAACAGTTGAAGAAGTACTAACAATGTCAGCATCACTAACATTGATAGTAGTAGTATTGCTTCTAGCAGCACTAACTTTGTCAGCAGCACTATTTGTGGTAGCAGTACTAAGAGTTTTAGTGCTTTTAGGAACCCACATCTTGACACTTTCTACCACAGTCTTTTTCTTCATGTGGCTTTTAGATTTAGCAGATTTCTTAGCCACATGGTTCCTTTCATCCTTCCTATAATCAAGGGGTTTTTGCATAGCTATTTGAAAATTCATCCTTTGGTTAATAGGATTATAGTAACAGTGCTTGGCAAGATGATTCAATTTGCCACATATGAAACAAGGGTTTGGTCTGATGATTCTACTCAGATCAACTCCTTGTTTCTGAGCCCACTGATTATTCCAATTTCTTTGATTTCCCCTCCTTTTATCATGTTTTAGGGGCTCAAACTCCTTATAAGAACACTGTTTGCAAGGAACAGGATTCACAACTATGGTTTATTTGTAATGGACCTTCTTAGACTTTCCCTCAGTCTTCTCTTTGTCCTTAGATTTTACCCAAATCTTTCCACAACCCTCATTGGTAATAATGTGATTCTCTAGAGGAATCTCACCACTCACATTGTTCACCTTACTCTTTCCAGCTTCTTTCTCAGTCTTGTCCTCAACAAATACTCCATCTAAGGGATCTATATCAGTGGCTCCCTCCTTCAAGTCTTTCCTATCCTTGGTCTCTAGTAAGTCTGATGTAGGAGGGATGCAGTTGTTGTTGTATGGTGGTGGTGTGGTATTGTACCCAATTCCTCTTCTCAGTTTGTCATGAAACTGGGTTTGTAGTAAAGAGTCCATTGCTTTAGAAGCATTGGAAAACTTTTCCACATCTAGCTTAACTTTGGCTAGCTCTCCTCTCAACTTTTCATTCTCCTCCTTGGACTTTGTCAGTTGGATTTCTAGATCATTCTTCTCCCACTTCCAGTAATTTGTATCATATGTGTGTTGCAGTTCATTGGCTTGGAAACTTTTAATTTGTTCCTCAACCTCTCAACAATTTTCACATAGTCTTTTATATCTTTTTCTAATCTCTTAAGGTCATCACTCATCTTCTGGTTGTGATCCCTGTACCTTTTAACAGTGTCCATGCAAGTTTGAGAACAGAGATTAGAAAGTACCTCAGTTGGGAGATCTGATACTTCTGCCATGAGAGATTGATTTTGAATGGCCTCTTCAGCTTGATCACTCTAGTCAAACCCCATTCCTTGTTGAGAAACAAGAGCTTGAGCAGAGTTTCTGTTCTGGTTAAACCTTCCAGTCTGAGCTTGTTGGTGGTTGTTGTGAGACACTCCACTTCTGCATTCCCTGGCAAAGTGTCCCTTTAGATGACACTTATAGCACTCCACCTTTGACTTGTCAAAGCCTGCTCCATCTTCTCTTCTTTGGGAGAAGTTGTTCCTCCCAGTCCTCTTGATGAACTTCTTCACTCTCATAGAAAGCATGGCCATCTGCCATTTAATATCCATCTCTTCAAGATCACCAGGATGAAGTTGTTCTAAATCATCATTGATTAAAGAGGAGTTTCCATGGCTGGAAAGAAAGGCTTCAAAAACAGATTCAGTGCCTTTTTCTTGATTTACTCCATTAGAAGCATTAACTGATTCAGGGTTAGCAGTAGAATCAATTTATGCTGATAGGAGTGAAACATTATGAACATACCCAGTAGACTTCTTCTTTGCCTCCACCTCAGACTCGAACACTCTCAGATCAATGTACAGATCATCCAGTTCCTTTTCTTCCAATTGTTCATTCTGTCTGAATGAAACAGTATACATGGTCCATTCATCTCCAAGGGACCTTAAGAACTTTCTGTTTACATCATCTTGATCAATCTGTACTCCCACAGTAGCTAGTTCACCAATCAGCTTAGTAAACATGTCAAAAGTTTGAGTCATGGACTCATTCTTAGTTGACAAAAAGTTTTCATTCTGTTGTTTCAATATTGCCTTCTGATTTCTCTTGGTACTTTTGGTACTAGAGAATCTCTTCTCTAGAGCATTCCAAAGCATATGTGCATCAGTGTAATTGCAGAATTGGTGTTGATACTCATTGGGAATAGCCAAGAGCAGTGTGCTCAAGGCTTTCATCCCTGTCTGCCTTGTCTTCCTTTCTGCATTCGTCTTTGGGGGGATTCTTTTTCCATCTGCACTAATCTTTCCTTCATCAGATGGGCAATTCTCAATGATGTCCCACATAGAGTAATCTGTGAGGAGAATGTATTGCTTGATCCTTATCTTCCACATGTCAAACTCATTAGATATGAGCATTGGAACCTTTGAGACAAGAGTACTGTTTGATTCAACTGTGTTTTCCATTATGAATGAAGGTTTCTGAGAATACTAGCTCTAATACCACTTGTCAGGATCTAATTCTTAACAAGAATAATGAACTCAGAAACAATATTAAAGAAGTTACGGAATAACACTTTAATATTCAATGTAACAGTGAATCAGAAATCACAATCTTGTAAACTTTATTGAATGATTAAAGCTACAAGATTTCAAACAAAACCTCAATATTCATGAACAGGCTCACCAATACGAATTCTACTTCTCTAGAACTAGGGTTCTAAACTTGAGGTTAATTCTCTCTATATACAAAAACTCAGAATAATCTGCTAACTTGATATATTCTAAACTATTCTCAACATATCTATACATATACTGAAAATAAAAGATAATTACAAAAAATAAAAGATCTTCAGTATATTCTTCAATCTTTATCTTCAAACCTTCCATGATTATCTTCAGTCTTGATCTGCACGGATCTTGATTATCTCTTAAGCAGTATTAAGTTGTAGCAGCATTAACACTCTGAGCAGTACTAATTTCCACCAGCAGTAGTAACTGTGCTCAGCAGTATTAACTTTGATCTGGCAGTACTAACTTCAGCAGTACTAACTACTAGCAGTACTAACTCTCCAAGCAGTACTAACTATTGAAGTAGCAGTACTAACTTGTCAAGCAGTATTAAATCTACTAGCAGTATTAACTTAACTTGAACAATTTCATGGAGCATGTTCCTCCTGATCTGTTGGAAAATTTTCTGGAAAACCAAAAAATAGTTTCTGCTCCGATTGATGTTGCTCCTAATGATCAATTTGGATCTGGAATATCATTTGAAGGTATTGATTCCACTGAAAAAGTTAGCAGATCGAAAATCAAGGAGGACAGTTCGATCAAGGAGTTATTAACGAGTTCGCTGGGATTCAATGTAACTTCACTGCTTTCAACTTCAATTAGGAAACGTATTCCTAAGAGATTATTGAAGAAGAAGGGATCACTTACTGGAGAAAAAGAAGTAGCTGCTGCTACTGATTTGGTGAATTCGAATTTTGCAAATAAAATTGATCGATCTACTGGTTTTGGTGGTTTTGAGAAAAATATGGAAGTTGAGGTTGAGAATAATCTTCCTAAGGTAATAATTACTTCTTAATCTGAAATTAATGCTAATTCTATCAGTACCATGGAAGTTAATGGAATGAATTTGGTTGAAAATGCTCCTGTGAACTTATCGACTGAAAATTCTAATGTGACAAAAGGTGAGAAAGAGAAGGGGACTGATTTTGATGGAAGGGGTGGGCAACTTTTCACTATTGGTAATGAATCATGGACTATTAAAGTGGGAGAAAGAGAATGGGGTTCTGCTAAAAAGACTTTCACTTTTGGAAATGGTTCAGTGGTTGGTAATGAGAAGGAAGCAGGGGATGTAAATTCTGGTAATTCAAAAGTTCCAGAGGTTGAAATGACTAAAAATGGGCAGTTATCATCAGGAAAAGGGAATGAGGCTGCTAAGCAATCTGTAAATGCCTGGAAATCAAATGGAATAACTCTTGCAGACAAGATTAAAGGAAAGACGGATAGCAAAATTGTTTTAAAATACAAACCTCCTATCAAGCTTGATGATGGTAGAATGGCTATTCGTTTTTCCAAAGAAGTAGTGATGGAAGGTGCAAAATCAAATGCAATGTTGTTAATTGCTCATTTTGTAGGTGTAAATATGCCATATTTTGTTGTTAACAACAATTTGAACAGGCTGTGGAAGAAATGTGGGCTAGTGAATGTAGCTTCAAATTATGAGGGCTACTATATGCTGAAGTTCAATAATGAGGAGGGAATGAAGTTTGTTATGGAGAATAGCCCATGGATGATTAATGGGGTTCCTTTGTTTGTAAGAAAGTGGGAGGTAGGTTCTTTTTTGGGCAAGCCTGAGCTAAAATCCCTTCCTTTATGGGTGCATCTTTATGGAGTTCCTTTGGAAGTATGGAATGTGCAGGGCCTCAGTGAGTTAGCAAGTGGAATAGGGATACCTCTCACCATGGATCGTGCTACAGAAGAACGGTGTTTAACGCAATCTGGAAGGGCAGGTTTTGCTAGGATTTTGGTTGAAGTTTCAGCTGATAAGAGCTTACCTGATACAATCATTGGTCTAATTCCAAATTTAGATGGTTTATCTGAAAAACATGTTTCTATAAGGGTGGAGTATAACTGGAAACCAACAAGATGCAGCTTTTGCAATGTATTTGGACACACTTTTGGTGATTGTGGTGTAAGGCCTATTAGTGATGATGAGAAGATTGCAAAATTAAAAAAAGAAGAGTTAAACAGGCCTAGTTTAAATGTTGATGATGGATTTCAAGTTGTGGGCAGAAGGAATAGACCAGTTCAAAATCAAGCTAAATCTGGAGCTAGTCCTCAAGTTAACACAAAGGCTTGGGTTAATCACAGGTTCTATTCACAAAATCAGAATGGTGGGCAGAAAGGTGGAAAGCAGTTTCAAGGTGGGCAAAAAGTGAACTATGGGAACAGTAAACAGGGGCAACAGCAATATGGTGGTATGGCTTGGCAATTGAAAGAGGTTGATAGTAAAAAAGAGGATCAAAGTAAAGGTGGATCAATTATTGGAAAAGGGGGTATTGGGCAGAATGTAAGTACAACAGAGTTTGGGCAGTCCAGTGGCAGTAAAGTAAGTGGTCCTAGTAAAAGCAGTAAAAATGAGGGTACTGGTCAGAAAGTGTTTAAGCAAGATTTTCAGCCAAAAGGTGATACAAAAGGGATTGATCAATCTGGACAAACTAATGATGGTAAAAAAGGGGTTCAAGAGATGAAAACAAAGCAAGAGGGGAAACAAGAAATGAGAGGAGGTAGTATGAAAGTGGCAGTTCAGAGTAAAGATGATAATCCAAAAAGTGTGAATACAGAAGTGGTACAAGAGGCTGTGAAAGTTCAAAATTCTTTTGATATTTTGGAAGACATGGAGGAGGATACTGAGGACCATAAATGGTCTGTTGAAAAACAGAATGCCAATCATTTTTTGGAGATGGGTATCAGACCCCCAAATGCTATTTTTAATACTTGGTCAAAAAAGTTGCAGAAATATTTTTGGGCTTTTCATACTGGTGAGGATGTCTTTGAAAACGAGGATGTTCCCAGTTTTATGAAATTGGATAAGGAGGATTGGAGAAGAGGAGGAGATAGGGTGGTGAAGGTTAAAGATGTTTCCAATGTTTAAAACTGTAATTTGGAACATTAGAGGCCTAAATTTGGTCTCCAAAAGGAAGGAGGTGAAAAGATTGATTGTGAAAAACGATTTGGATGTATGTGCCATTATTGAAACAAAAGTGTGTAAAAAGAAGTTGAAGGTTATTGGGGATGAAATCTTTTGTAATTGGAATTGGGTATCAAACAATGCTTCCTGTTTGGGAAGGACCAGAATTATGGTTGGTTGGGACTCAAGCAAAGTTAAAATGAGTTCTTTTGAATATTTTGAACAAGTTGTGCATTGTAAAATGGAGCACATTGATTCTAAGAAGAAATTTCATTGTTCCCTAATATATGCTGCTAATGATGTTGTTGATAGAAGGTTGTTATGGGATCAACTCAGATTTCACAGAAACTTGGTTAAAAAAGAAGCTTGGATTGTGATGGGGGATTTCAATGTTAGTCTTAATTCAAATGACAGCTCTAGAGGGTCTTCCACAGTTACAAGAGGTATGTTGGATTTCAGGGATTGTGTGGGGGATTTGGAAATGGAAGATTTAAATCAATCTGGTATCAATTTCACTTGGATACAGAAGCCATTGTCAGATTCTGGAAAGAAGGGTCTCCTAAAGAAGCTTGACAGAATATTGTGTAATTTGGAGTTTTGTAGTCTGTTCCCTCAAGCCTTTGCCTCTTTTTTACCCTATGGTCTCTCTGATCATAGCCCTGCTATTCTTATCATCCCAAGATTGTCTCCGTTTAAGCCAAGGCCTTTTAAGTTCAATAACCATCTCACTAATAATCCTGGCTTTCTACCTTTAGTTTCTAAAGCTTGGATCAATGTGTACAGGGGATGCATTATGTTTTCTGTAGTATCAAAGCTCAAACTGGTTAAAAATAAAATGAGAAAGCTTAATGTGCAGCATGGAAATGTTTTTGAAAAAGTTAAAGTGTTGAGAGCTGAATTGGGCAAGTCACAATGTGATATTGACGCAGATCCTGAGAATAGTGAAATTAGGTTGGATGGGGCTGTTTATATGAAGACTTTGAAGGATGCTATTATTGATGAAGAAAGATTTTTAAGGCAAAGGTTTAAAATTCAGTGGTTAAAGGAAGGTGATGCCAACACTGCTTATTTTCATAGTATTGTTAAAGGAAGGGTGAATAAAGGTAGAATAGAAGAAGTCCAAGATCTTGATGGAAATGTGTTTATGGGGGCTGCTGTCCCTAATCAGTTTGTAAAGCATTTTGAGAAACTGTTGGGAACATGTGAGAATGTGGAATCTATCATTGATCCGGGATCATTGTTCACCAAAAAACTTACTAAGATTCAGGCTGATTTTATGGTGAGACCAATTGAAGATAAAGAGATAAAGGAAGCATTGTTTGATATCGATGAAATAAAGGCCCCTGGACCAGATGGATTTTCATCCAGTTTTTTCAAAAAAGCTTGGCCTGTTATTGGTGATGAGGTGTGTAAAGCTGTTCAGCAGTTTTTTTTCAATGGAAAGCTTGTTGGTGAAGTAAATGCAACTGTGATCTCACTTGTTTCAAAATCTCAAACTCCAAAGAATGTGGCTGATTTTCGGCCAATTGCATGTTGTAATGTGATTTATAAATCTATAAGCAAGGTGTTGGTGGGTAGAATTAAGAACTTTTTGGGAGTGCTTGTTGATCCTAATCAGTCAGCTTTTATTCCAAACAGACTAATAAGTGATAATGTTTTGCTTGCTCAAGAATTGATGAGGGGTTATCATAGGCAAAGGGGTGTTAGAAGGTGTGCATTCAAGATAGACATTCAGAAAGCTTATGATACAGTAAATTGGAAATTCTTGGAATCTATTTTGAGATTTTTTGGATTTCATCCCTGTATGGTCAGTTGGATAATGAAGTGTGTGAATTCTGTTTGTTTCACTATCAGAGTAAATGGTCAGCATCATGGTTTCTTTCCAGGAATGAGAGGAATCAGGCAAGGGGATCCTCTTTCTCCATATCTGTTCACTTTGGTTATGGAAATACTCACTTTGATAGTAACGAGGAAAGTTCAGAATTGTGATGAATTCAAGTATCATCCTAGGTGTGAGAAACTTGGCTTAACACACTTATGCTTTGCTGATGACCTTCTCATGTTTTGCTATGGAGATGTGGCTTCTGTGAATGTCTTGAAGAATGCTTTACTGGAGTTCAGTAGTGTTTCTGGATTGAGGCCCAGTATGGAGAAGAGCACTTCTTTCTTGGGGAATGTGGTTGGAATCAATAGAGTGGAAATTATGAAAATCCTTCCATTCAAGCTTGGAGTTCTTCCTGTGAAGTATCTTGGGGTACCTTTAATTTCCACAAAATTGTTTCATCATGATTGTAAAGGCTTGATAGACAAAGTGAGGAAAAGAGTAATGGATTGGAAGAATAAATGGCTGTCTTTTGCTGGGAGATTGCAATTGATCAACTCTGTTTTGTCTTCAATCAGTGTATATTGGGCTTCCATGTTTCTATTGCCCATTTCTGTTGTAAAGGAGATTGAAAAACTGTTAAGGAACTTTCTGTGGAGCAGTGGGGAAGCTGTTAGAGGAAAAGCAAAAGTAGCATGGAGGAATATATGTTTACCAAGGGAGAAAGGGGGACTTGGTGTAAGAGATTTAAAATGCTGGAACAAAGTTCTTTTAGCCAAGCAAATCTGGAAAATTGTAGAAAATGGTGAGTCTTTGTGGGTGAAATGGATTCACGAGTATAGACTAAAGGGAAGAAATTTTTGGGATGTGGGAGTGGTTCATGATGCACCATGGTTTTGGAGGAAGATGGTTGGGATAAGGGGTATATTCAGGGAACAATTTGTGCATGTTTTGGGTAATGGAAGGAATACATCCTTATGGTTTGACTCATGGCACCCAATGGGGCCTTTGTGCAATTTCATATCCAACAGAGACATCTACAGTGCTAGAATGAATATGAAAATGAAAGTCAGTGATGTGGTTGTTGATGGGCTCTGGTTGTGGCCAATGGAGTTATGGTGTAAATATGGAAATGTCCTTCAAAATTTCATGCCCACGCTAAATTCTAATGTAAAGGACAAAATAAAATGGAAATGTGTCACACCCCGCTAAAGCGGAAACACAGGATATGGCAGCGCACGGTTTCATGGCATAAAGTAGTAAATAATACCAACCACAACACACAAAAAAAAATGTAATAAAATAGGTTTACGTTTACAACCATGATATTCAAAATCATTCCCAAAAGTACGGCTATTACAATAATTAGACAAAACATTCAATAGTTGCCGGGATGATTGTTGTCACACACGTTCATGCATCCTAATTATCGGTCCTTACATTAGCACCTGAAAAGCATGTTTAAAGGATAGGTCAACTACATAGAGTTGGTGAGTACACAGGTTTTTATATGCATAAGAGTAGTTGTATGCAAAGTTTAGAAACTTATGTGAAACATTTGTCCACGAAATATTTATGAAATGATTGTTCTAATATATGCACGGGTTATCGTGTAAACGGCAATGCTTTAGTATTGAGCCACTACCAAACCTTTCGACAATTCAACGCCCCTTAAAAAGAACTGCGTCATACCACAGCGGTGGACTAATTCCACATAGGTAAGGCAGTTATTGTTACGTCATTACCTCAGCGGTGGAATGAATCCACATGTGTAAGACAATTATTATTACTGGTAAAGTGCACCTCTAGCTTAACGGCTAAAAGTGAGGTTGTCAACCCTAATAGCGCTATCCACTAATACCACCGGCCCCAGTTCGGGCTAATAGGTAGTGTCCAACAGTGGGGACTTATTCAATTTAATACTCAATTGCATCGTCAAGTATACATACCATAGTGCATGAATATTTAAATTCAAAATTCAACAAATTATAATAGAACAATCATTTGCGAGAAGAAACAAGTTGCAATTGTAACATGCTTTTCACCCCAACATACGTAAAACGATAAAAGAGGGGCTGTGAATACTCACAAGTTTGAGAGGTTTCTCCTCGGATACGATTAATATGATGTAAAGGCTTTCGCTTCTACGCCCTACCTACGAAAGTGGTATAGTTCATTAGTTCGAGTCTTCCCTTAAGGTTTATGCGGTTCTTTGATCGCTAAGTCTTATAAGTGCAACACTTGCCCCTTTCATTGATTAAATTTTTATGGGTCCCAATCATTCAATTAGTTGATTTAGTCTATTTACTAAAGTATATACTATAATGTGATTTTAAGTACAAATATATAAATCTTTTAATAAGTTATAAAGTTCTAAAGTCCAAAAATCCCCTTTTTAACAAATCTGACCCTTGACTTAAGCTGTCAGAATTTTATGCCTAATTTGAATGATATTAAAACCATTTTCCATATGTTATTAATTTACCAAATTTTTATAGTGCTTAATTTACTGACTTAGTGAACTTTTGGCATAGGTATCACCCTTTTTGGAGGTGATTAGATAGGGCAATGATGTCCTACAATATTATTGGTCACATGCACCAAGGCAGTCTGCACCACTGTTTTGTCTTGGGCATTTGGAGGGTCAAAAATAATTATTTTTCAGTGAATCCAAATTTATTACGTTCCTAACTCATAAAGGTAACATCTAGAAAAAGTGTTACCCTTTTTGGATCAAAAATGAATGAGTTATGCTACTTTAAAGTTAGGTCTACCAATCTGTCCAGATTTACTGTTTTGCACACTTTTCTTGTTAATGAAGGTTGAACACTCAAATCTTAATATTTTCAAGTGAAACCAATTTTATTTATTTCCCAACTCAATATATTATTTACAGAAAAAAAATCTTAAAATTTTTAGGCTTTTAGATAGGGTTTATGGTAACATGAATGTAACCTTTTAGTCCAGCCGGATTCAAATGCACATAAATTTTGTAACAAGAATTTGAGGGGTCAAAACTCAATATTTTTGAGTGATTCAAGTTGGGTTAGTTCCCTAACTCATTGAAATTTGTTCAAGTAAAGTTTCAAAGCATTTGGGTCTTATTTTGATTTAGATATACACGGAGTAATGACATGCATGAAATCTGTCAGATTTTTAAAACAGCAAATCATAAAAAAAAAATGAGAAATTTTTAACTTGACATCTACATGCATGGGTTTCTTTGTGAAAATGCTTTTATGAATCTTACATCCTCATTTAGTACCAAGAACATGGTTTTATCAAGGAAGAGAGTATTCAAATGTAAAGACTCCACCATCTTAGATGGTGATAAAATGGTCATGCAAGACTTAAAACCTTCATTTTCTTGAGTTTTTGGACCTATGGATCATGGGTTATCACCATTTCTTGACATTTTAGTCAAGTTGGTGCTAACCTACCATTCTAAGGCCTACGAAGGTCTTTCTCTCCAGAAAACTTACAAAAGAAATGAAGAAACGAGAAGATGTGCATGTAAACTTGTGGTTTTTACACCCAAAACAACCAAATAAAGTATGACGTTCTTACCTTCACAATGTAGACTGATTTGGTCTTTGAAAAAAAAATGCAAGGGAAGGAGATGGAGGAGTGGATTTTTGACTATGGAGAGGGAGGAGAAGGTAGAAAGAAGTTTGAAATGAGAGAGAATGGAGAAGGATGGAATAATGAGATTTTTTTGAAAAAGAGTGTTATAATTGTTTTGAAAGAAAAGAGAGGAGGAAGAGAGAGGGGGGGGGGGGGGGGGCGGCCCTTGGGCCTCTCACCCCATAATTACTTTTTTTTTTTTTTTTTTTTTTTTATAAAAACCATAACACATATTTTTAACACAATCTAGTATTAATTTTATCAGTTTTGCCTTTTTATAAGACTGCGTATCCGTTACATGCGGTAACCAGAAATTCTAAGCGCACTGCCGGGAATCTTAGGAAATTGAAACCATTGCTAATATAATTAGGTCTTAATAGGGTGATCCTAAATATTTAGTCAAGTATTTAGACCGTTCAGGTGCTAACCTGTTAGCTCTGGAAGGCAGATGTCACAGTCTCCCCTCCTTAAGAGAATTTCGTCCCGAAATTAATGATTGCTAACTCTGGTCTGATCCTTTGTAAAGAGGTGGGGATACTTGAGCTTCATGTGATCTTCCGGCTCCCAGGTGTACTCGGGTCCATGCTTCGAGTTCCAACGAATTTTCAAGATTGGGATTTTACTACGCCTCAGGCGTTTGACTTCCCGGTCAACGATTTCAATTGGTTCTTCCACAAAGCTCAGTGGGTCAATGATCTGGACGTCTTCCAAGGGTAGGACCGGGGGGTCATCAGTTAGACACTTCTTAAGGTTTGACACATGGAATGTGTCATGAATGGTGCTTAGTTCCTGAGGTAACTTAAGTTTGTATGCCACCGGACCAATCCTTTCGATTATCTCGAATGGACCAATGTACCTCGGGATCAACTTTCCCTTCTTACCAAAACGTATTAAACCTTTCCATGGTGATACTTTTAGAAACACTTTATCTGCTACTTGAAATTCTAGCGGTCTCCGTCGGTTATCGGCATAACTCTTCTGACGATCCCTTGCAGGTTTGAGTCTGTCCTTAATGATTGTGATCTTGTCAGTTGTTTCCTGTACAATGTCCGGCCTGGATAACTGACGATCACCAATCTCTAACCAGCTAAGTGGGGATCTACATTTGCGTCCATACAGAGCCTCGTATGGCGCACACTGAATGCTGGTGTGATAGCTGTTATTGTAGGAGAATTCCACTAATGGCAGATGAGTATCCCAGCTTCCACTAAAGTCTATGACACAAGCTCGCAACATGTCTTCAAGGGTTTGTATTGTTCTTTCCGACTGTCCATCCGTTTGTGGATGATAGGATGTGCCCAAATCCAGACGTGTACCCAACGCCTTTTGAAGTGATCGCCAAAAGCGCGATGTAAATCTACTATCTCTATCGGAGATAATAGAAATGGGCACTCCATGACGTGCAATGATTTCATCAATATAAATTCGCGCTAGCTTTTCTATCTTAAAGTCTTCTCGAATGGGAAGAAAGTGTGCTGACTTCGTAAGTCGATCCACTATAACCCAGATTGAGTCGTGCCCCTTCCCAGTCTTGGGTAACTTAGTCACGAAATCCATGGTGATTTGTTCCCACTTCCATTGTGGAATCTCGGGTTGCTGCAGAAGGCCGGACGGTTTTTGATGTTCCGCCTTAATTTTACCGCAGGTTAAGCACTTGCTTACGTAAATGGCAATATCTTTCTTCATTCCAGGCCACCAGTAAAATTCCTTTAGATCTTTGTACATTTTATTAGCTCCCGGGTGAATCGAATACCTTGATTGATGAGCTTCTTCCAAAATGACTGACCGTAAATCCTTAGCCCTTGGTATCCAGACTCGGTCTTTAAAGTAACGTATCCCATCGGTCTTAACATTAAATTCATGCTCACATTGATGTAGAGATTCGCCTTTCAGATTTTCCTTTCTCAAAGCTTCTTCCTGGGCCTCAAGGATTTGGGCTTTCAGACTTGTTTGCACAATTGCACCCAACACTCGTGTCCTTGACGGTTTGACCCTTTCCTTTCGGCTCAGCGCATCGGCTACCACATTAGCCTTGCCAGGGTGGTACTTTATTTCGCAATCGTAATCGTTGAGAAGTTCAACCCACCTTCTTTGTCTCATGTTTAACATTTTCTGATCCAAAATGTGCTGGAGACTTTTGTGATTAGTAAAGATGGTACATTTTGTGCCGTAAAGATAGTGTCTCCAAATTTTGAGCGCGAATACCACGGCCCCCAATTCCAAGTCGTGGGTGGTATAGTTCTTTTCATGGATCTTAAGTTGCCTCGAAGCGTATGCAATGACCTTGTCCCTTTGCATTAGCACACATCCCAACCCTTGGCGTGATGCGTCGCAGTAGACTACAAAGTTCTCGGTGCCCTCTGGCAATGCCAGAATTGGTGCGTTGCATAACTTATGCTTGAGTGATTGAAATGCTTCTTCTTGTTTTTCTCCCCAATCAAACTTTTTATCCTTTTGAGTTAAAGCCGTTAGCGGTTGTGCAATTTTGGAGAAATTTGCAATGAATCGCCGGTAGTATCCTGCCAATCCGAGAAATTGGCGAATTTCTGTTGGGGTCCTTGGAGCTTCCCATTTCTTTATAGCCTCTATTTTTGCTGAATCCACATGTATGCCCTTTTTATTAATGACGTGGCCAAGAAAGTGTACTTCTTGAATCCAAAATTCGCATTTGGAGAACTTCGCATACAACTTTTGGTCCTTGAGTAGCTCTAGAATCAGTTTCAGATGTTGCTCATGATCCTCCTTGTTTCGTGAATAGATTAATATGTCATCAATAAACACAATCACGAATTTATCCAGATACGGTCTACAGACCCTGTTCATTAGGTCCATGAAGACAGCGGGTGCATTTGTTAGGCCAAAAGGCATAACTAGGAACTCGTAATGACCATAACGAGTCCTAAATGCCGTCTTATGAATGTCTTCCTCGCAGACTCTCAATTGATGATACCCAGAACGAAGGTCAATCTTCGAGAAATAAGTTGCGCCTTGAAGTTGGTCGAATAGATCGTCGATTCGGGGAAGAGGGTAACGGTTTTTGATGGTTAACTTATTCAATTCTCTGTAATCTATGCACATTCGTAGAGATCCGTCCTTCTTTTTAACAAAAAGGACTGAGGCTCCCCACGGCGAAGAACTGGGTCTTATGAAACCCTTGTCAAGTAACTCTTGGAGTTGGCTTGACAATTCTTGCATTTCGGACGGGGCCAACCGATAAGGGGATTTAGCTACTGGTGCAGCCCCGGGAATTAAGTCAATATGGAATTCGACTTGTCTCGGAGATGGCAATCCTGGTAAATCCTCAGGAAAGACTTCGGGAAAATCCCGGACAATAGGAAAATCCTGGATGTGTTTTTCCTTCCCTTCCTTGTCGATGACATGGGCCAAAAATGCATTACTCCCCTTCTTCAAGTATTTTCGCATTTTCATGCATGACACAATCTTGAAATTTCTTCCGGACTTCTCTCCATGAACGACGAGAGTTTCTCCTTCTGGTAACGGGATTCGAACGGTCTTCTCGGAGCAACATATCTCTGCTCGGTTTTTAGATAACCAGTCCATGCCCACAATGACGTCGAAACTTCCTAGTTTGATCGGAATAAGGTTTATGCTAAATTCTCTATTAGCCAGATTTAGAGTGCAATTTGTGATTACATCCTTAGCTCTAATTTCTTGCCCATTAGCAAATTCGATAGTGTAGGGCTCTAGCAACTTTTGGGATTTCAGGCAAATTTTCGGCTTAAATTTTAGTGATATAAAGCTCCTATCTGCTCCTGAATCAAATAGTACTGATGCGTAGTGACTATTTATAAGAAACGTACCTGCGACTACATTTGGATCCTGCCTTGCTTCATTTGCCCCAATCTCGAACACTCGACCACGCGCTTGGCCTCCTTGATTTCCTTGATTAGCTGGTCGTGCTTGATTGACATTTGGTCCTCGGTTTAATTTTGGGCAGGTGTTCCGAAGATGGTCTGGGCTTCCACATTCATGGCACGTCAATCTCCTTCCGCCTTTACAATCCTTGGCGAAATGACCTCCCTTGTTACACTTGGTGCAGATAATGCATCTCCCACTATGACGGTTGCTGCACTTGTCACACTTAGGGTAGGTTCCCTTGCCTTTTTCCACAACCTGTGCTTGGACTCCATAATTTCCCATCCTCTTCCTGTTCTTGCATGCGATCCTGTCAGATTGTCGTCTTGAAGGTTCCTCTATCTTCCTTTTTCCCATCGCTTTCTCATGCGCGAAATTCCCCGATCGAATGGCATTGTTGGTAAGCCTCGTTGCTATGCTCACCGCCTCTTGGAGTGTCGTGGGTTTGGACGAGGTAACATCCCCGCGGATCTCAGGAGCCAAACCCCAGATATACTTGTCAATCCGACTTTCCTCTGGTGTTACAAGATGTGGCACCAACTTCGCCAATTCGTGAAAGCGGGCAGTGTAGGTGTCTATATCATTTCCCACCATCTCATGATTCCATAATTCCGCTTCCAGTTTTTGGATCTCACTCTTCGAGCAGTATTCTTCCTTGAGCAACTTCTTGAATTCATCCCAGGTCAGACTATTGGCAGCTTCACGTCCACGGGTTTGAACTAGGGTATTCCACCAGGTTAGGGCTCGTCCTTGTAACAGACAAGCTGCAAACTCCACCTTGTTTCTTTCATTACATTTACTGATGTGGAGCACCGATTCCATGCTTTCGATCCATGATAATAGTCCCACTGCTCCTTCAGTTCCATAGAAATCTTTCGGGTTACATGCCCTGAACGTTTTGTATGTGCATTCCCGGTCTCCGGTTAGTCCTAAATTATTCCCACGATTAACATTTAGGCCAGCCGCGACTTGGCTGACAATATTTGGAAGTGCTGCCATGAGTTGCTCGGACACAAGTCGCGCTAGTTCAGGGTCTTCTCTTCTAGGAGGCATTGTCCTAAGGCATAATTCTAGTTAGTGACTTGGCTTTATATTCAAAGCTAACTCTACCGAGTTAAATTACTAGTTTTAAATGACATATATTTATCATCATCATTCACATACATGAATAACATAATCACACAATAAGCTCAATATCATGGATATAAAACATTAGGAATTAAATTGTCATAAAATCACCATCACAGGGATCAATCATTAACATCAAAATATTTCCCAAAGTTTTCCTATCATTTAAAGTTTCAAAATATGGCTACATGCCATCAAAAGAAAGTCCCAATCAAAATATAATCAAAAGTTTGTTCACAAAAGAGGGAAAGATAGTTCTTCTATTGCCATGGTTTCCTTGGGTCCTACATCACCACGCCTACACCTATTGCCTTGCCATCCAGAAGCCTAAACCAACTGCCAACAGAACGAATGCTGTAAGGGCCAGGCAAGTGTACAGCCTCCTGATAGTTCTTCTGGCAGCAAGAGCAGCCTCCGTTGCCCTTCGGATATGAAGGTAATGGGAGTCTATCACGTCGGTCAAGCTTCTAACAATGTAATGATGATGGTCTAACCGGGATCGGTGTGCCTGCAACTCTCGGGCCAAGTTTTGCACCCAATGACTTTCAGCCTGAGTCATGCCCTGAGTCAGCCTCGCGGGAACACCGGTCACAACGGTAGGGGACACACGGGGTGTTGGTCTCTGAGATGTCTCTCCCTCGGTCCGAGTGGATCCTTCAAAGGTCACCCTGACTGGCAGGGGAACACTCTTTCGGGCCGTAGTGCGGAGTCTCGTACTAAGTGGTGCCGGCGGTGGGATTCTCGGAGGAGGTGACACAGTCGCAGGTGGTCGGGCAGGGGATCCGCTAATCGCATCGTCACTAGTCTCAGACGGTTCATTCCTCTCAATAACTGGAGGGTCTCTACTAGGTCGAGCGGTCACGTAGCCCGAATCATCAGCGGAGTACTCATTAGGTGTGGAGGATGATGACATAGTGAGCTGTGACACAAGCAAACTTAATCACTAAGGGTGCTAGAAGAAATTTAAGCTATGTAATGTTTATGCATGCACACACAAAATTCATGATTAAAGTTTTCAGATAGTAATAGTTCATTTGCGCTCCTAATATAACCAATTCAAGTCCCCCATTACAGATACTTAAATTGAACAGAGGTGATCAGGCTTTGTTCAAGTTATGATATAGTAATGCGACACTCTTTTTAGTTATATTAGTAATTCACATTTAGCCTTTAGGAATCATTTTGGAAAACCGTTTTTAAAATCTTATTTTTATGTTTGGTTATAGTTGAGGTTCCTATAAAGAACCCGGTATTCTCTATAACCTTAGGCTCTGATACCAAGTTTGTCACACCCCGCTAAAGCGGAAACACAGGATATGGCAGCGCACGGTTTCATGGCATAAAGTAGTAAATAATACCAACCACAACACACAAAAAAAAATGTAATAAAATAGGTTTACGTTTACAACCATGATATTCAAAATCATTCCCAAAAGTACGGCTATTACAATAATTAGACAAAACATTCAATAGTTGCCGGGATGATTGTTGTCACACACGTTCATGCATCCTAATTATCGGTCCTTACATTAGCACCTGAAAAGCATGTTTAAAGGATAGGTCAACTACATAGAGTTGGTGAGTACACAGGTTTTTATATGCATAAGAGTAGTTGTATGCAAAGTTTAGAAACTTATGTGAAACATTTGTCCACGAAATATTTATGAAATGATTGTTCTAATATATGCACGGGTTATCGTGTAAACGGCAATGCTTTAGTATTGAGCCACTACCAAACCTTTCGACAATTCAACGCCCCTTAAAAAGAACTGCGTCATACCACAGCGGTGGACTAATTCCACATAGGTAAGGCAGTTATTGTTACGTCATTACCTCAGCGGTGGAATGAATCCACATGTGTAAGACAATTATTATTACTGGTAAAGTGCACCTCTAGCTTAACGGCTAAAAGTGAGGTTGTCAACCCTAATAGCGCTATCCACTAATACCACCGGCCCCAGTTCGGGCTAATAGGTAGTGTCCAACAGTGGGGACTTATTCAATTTAATACTCAATTGCATCGTCAAGTATACATACCATAGTGCATGAATATTTAAATTCAAAATTCAACAAATTATAATAGAACAATCATTTGCGAGAAGAAACAAGTTGCAATTGTAACATGCTTTTCACCCCAACATACGTAAAACGATAAAAGAGGGGCTGTGAATACTCACAAGTTTGAGAGGTTTCTCCTCGGATACGATTAATATGATGTAAAGGCTTTCGCTTCTACGCCCTACCTACGAAAGTGGTATAGTTCATTAGTTCGAGTCTTCCCTTAAGGTTTATGCGGTTCTTTGATCGCTAAGTCTTATAAGTGCAACACTTGCCCCTTTCATTGATTAAATTTTTATGGGTCCCAATCATTCAATTAGTTGATTTAGTCTATTTACTAAAGTATATACTATAATGTGATTTTAAGTACAAATATATAAATCTTTTAATAAGTTATAAAGTTCTAAAGTCCAAAAATCCCCTTTTTAACAAATCTGACCCTTGACTTAAGCTGTCAGAATTTTATGCCTAATTTGAATGATATTAAAACCATTTTCCATATGTTATTAATTTACCAAATTTTTATAGTGCTTAATTTACTGACTTAGTGAACTTTTGGCATAGGTATCACCCTTTTTGGAGGTGATTAGATAGGGCAATGATGTCCTACAATATTATTGGTCACATGCACCAAGGCAGTCTGCACCACTGTTTTGTCTTGGGCATTTGGAGGGTCAAAAATAATTATTTTTCCGTGAATCCAAATTTATTACGTTCCTAACTCATAAAGGTAACATCTAGAAAAAGTGTTACCCTTTTTGGATCAAAAATGAATGAGTTATGCTACTTTAAAGTTAGGTCTACCAATCTGTCCAGATTTACTGTTTTGCACACTTTTCTTGTTAATGAAGGTTGAACACTCAAATCTTAATATTTTCAAGTGAAACCAATTTTATTTATTTCCCAACTCAATATATTATTTACAGAAAAAAAATCTTAAAATTTTTAGGCTTTTAGATAGGGTTTATGGTAACATGAATGTAACCTTTTAGTCCAGCCGGATTCAAATGCACATAAATTTTGTAACAAGAATTTGAGGGGTCAAAACTCAATATTTTTGAGTGATTCAAGTTGGGTTAGTTCCCTAACTCATTGAAATTTGTTCAAGTAAAGTTTCAAAGCATTTGGGTCTTATTTTGATTTAGATATACACGGAGTAATGACATGCATGAAATCTGTCAGATTTTTAAAACAGCAAATCATAAAAAAAAAATGAGAAATTTTTAACTTGACATCTACATGCATGGGTTTCTTTGTGAAAATGCTTTTATGAATCTTACATCCTCATTTAGTACCAAGAACATGGTTTTATCAAGGAAGAGAGTATTCAAATGTAAAGACTCCACCATCTTAGATGGTGATAAAATGGTCATGCAAGACTTAAAACCTTCATTTTCTTGAGTTTTTGGACCTATGGATCATGGGTTATCACCATTTCTTGACATTTTAGTCAAGTTGGTGCTAACCTACCATTCTAAGGCCTACGAAGGTCTTTCTCTCCAGAAAACTTACAAAAGAAATGAAGAAACGAGAAGATGTGCATGTAAACTTGTGGTTTTTACACCCAAAACAACCAAATAAAGTATGACGTTCTTACCTTCACAATGTAGACTGATTTGGTCTTTGAAAAAAAAATGCAAGGGAAGGAGATGGAGGAGTGGATTTTTGACTATGGAGAGGGAGGAGAAGGTAGAAAGAAGTTTGAAATGAGAGAGAATGGAGAAGGATGGAATAATGAGATTTTTTTGAAAAAGAGTGTTATAATTGTTTTGAAAGAAAAGAGAGGAGGAAGAGAGAGGGGGGGGGGGGGGGGGGCGGCCCTTGGGCCTCTCACCCCATAATTACTTTTTTTTTTTTTTTTTTTTTTTTTTATAAAAACCATAACACATATTTTTAACACAATCTAGTATTAATTTTATCAGTTTTGCCTTTTTATAAGACTGCGTATCCGTTACATGCGGTAACCAGAAATTCTAAGCGCACTGCCGGGAATCTTAGGAAATTGAAACCATTGCTAATATAATTAGGTCTTAATAGGGTGATCCTAAATATTTAGTCAAGTATTTAGACCGTTCAGGTGCTAACCTGTTAGCTCTGGAAGGCAGATGTCACAAAATGTAAGGATGGTTCTATTATTGATTTTAAAGTTGCAGCTGTGTGGGATGATGTGTATGAGGGAATGGAAGATGCTCCTTGGGCTAAATTAATTTGGTTCAGTCATGGAATACCAAGGCATGCCTTCTTTTTATGGCTTGCTATTAAAGGCAGACTGAGAACATATGACAGGCTGATAACATGGAATGTGATAAACGATGGCTTATGCGTTCTATGTCATGATGACCTTGAGACACATGACCACCTATTTGTGGATTGCAAATTTGTTCAAGAAGTGTGGAGATATTTGGAAGGCTTCTGTGGGATTTCTGAAAGAATCCAAGGCTTAAATGGAGTAATTAATAGTTGGTCTGAATTGATTTGTGATCTTGCTTGCTACCCTGTTAGTAATTCAATCTGGAGCATCATACACAGGCTCCTATTGGCTGCTGTTGTGTACTTCATCTGGCAGGAAAGGAACCACAGAATTCATTTGGAAAAACAAAGATCTGCTTTGGATCTGTCTATTCAGATTATTGCCTTAATAAAAATGAAGCTGATGGGGTTGAAAGTTAAAAACAGTAGACAGGTTAAGAGGGCTGTTGTTGTTTGGGATCTTGGGTTTGAAAATGGTGGGTTCTATACTAAATCTAATGATTTTAACCATGCATTGTAATTTTGTTGCAAAGCTGCTGCTATTTGGGAGGATTGGTTGGTGGGTTACTGAAAATGTGAAGAATAGTTTTCTGGGAGCTAATTTGGTTGAGAAACTGGATAGAGATGGAAAAATATGTACAATTGAAGATCATTAGGAGTTTTGGAGGTGTGCTCGGAGGTTCTGTGGGTTCGGTGGTGAAAAGGCCTGTGGCCGATTTGTTGCTGAATCAAGATCAGTCCATCATTGGAGGGATAAGGAGGTTTATTGGCTTTTTGTTGAGAAATGTGGCCATTGCACAGTATTGGTCAGTTCTATGAGTTGGATACTAAACTGGTATTCCAATTATTGTATCTTATCTTGTTCTTTGGTCTGTACATTCATACACTCTTTTTTCTTAAACATTGATCTAAAGGCCATAGATCAGTTTGTGAATATATGCTGGACGGATCATGAAGTGGACATTATTGTTTCATCAGTCTGCAAATGGTTACAGGAGGGACTGTTTTTTTTAAGGGATTGAGGGTCTTGGTTGGTATTAGAAGGAGGAGAAGGAGTGTCAATAAAAATTTGTGGAGAGATAGAAAGGGCACACCTGGGAGTAAGCTACATTTGATACTGCTTTGGGCCATTAGTATGCTTTCTCTACAACAGACTATGAGCCAGTTTGGTTACGGTTTATGGGATCCTTTGAAAAATCAAATTTCCAGATTTGATATGGATTTATTTGGTATTATGTGGGACTTTTCCATATTGGATTTGGTCATGGTTTTTGCTCTTGGTATTGATTTTGATGTTGATTTGTGGGATTTTTGGTTGTATTTTCCTATGTTAGATAGGTGGGACAAAATTTAGTTTGGTTTTTGCCCAAACATATTTTGAGCTTTCGGTATGTAAATCTTGGGGTATGCTCCTCGTAAGTTGTATCTTTCTTTTTTTTGTTTGAATAAATTTTTCCTGGGGATCCGTCCTCTTTTCTAAAAAAAAAAAAAACTTGAACAATTCTTTAATTCCCAACAATTTTCTTGGCCTTCAGATTAAACAATCTGACAAAGGTACTTTTATCAACCAGGGTAAGTATGTTAAAGACATGCTGAAGAAGTTTGATTAACACAAACTTCAGCGATGAAGACTCCTATGGCACCTCCTCTGACACTTAACAAAGATCCATCTGGAAAACCTGTTAATGTCACTGCCTATAGAGGAATGATAGGCTCCCTGCTGTATCTTACAGCGTGCCGACGTGACATCATGTACTCTAATTATTTATGTGCACGCTATCAGTCTGAACCCAAGGAATCCCATCTGATCGCTGTTAAGCGAATTTTTAGGTATCTGAAATGGACTCCTAACCTCGGTATTTGGTATCCTAATGACTCAGTGTTCGATCTAACTGGATATTCCGATAGTGGTTTTGCAGCTTGTAAACTCGATAGAAAGAGCACCACTGGTGGATGTCAACTCCTAGGAGGAAAGCTGGTAAGCTGGACAAGCAAAAAGCAAAATTCAGTGTCCACTTCCACAGCTGAAGCTGAATATGTAGCTGCTGGAAGTTGTTGTGCTCAGGTCTTATGGATGAGAAATCAACTATTAAACAATGACCTTCAGCTATCAAAGATTCCAATCTATTGCGACAGCACTAGTTCTATCGCTATAGAAAACAACCAGTGCTACATTCAAAGACAAAACACATAGAGATCAGATACCATTTTATCAGAGATCATGTGATGAATGGTGATCTTGAACTTCATTTTATACCCACTGACTATCTGCTTGTTGATTTATTCACCAAACCTCTTGATGAGACAAGGTTCAACTTTCTCATCAGTGAGCTTGGAATGCTGAATCTTGAAGAGTAACTCTTCATCTTCCTACATTATGTCAGTGATTCTAAGTTCCCCTTTTATCACTCTATCTCTGAATAAATTTCTGACTCTCAGCTATGTTCTCTTATTCTCCATCACTGAATATTCATTTAGTAAGTTGTTTTTATCTCAAAAATAAAAATAATCATTTTCTTTCTTCAAATGATTAAAAGCTTTTTGATAAACAAATTTTATCACTAACATTTTTCTTCAGTGATTCTTCTGAAATGAAAAATCAATCTCTGAATTTCTATCAGGGATTACTTCAAACGAAGAAAACCTATCTCTGAATTTTCTTCAGAGATAATTTCGAAAAGGACAAATGAAACGTTTTTTTCCCTCCTCATGACGTCATTTGAACCGACAATCCACGATATGCCTTTTTCTGACACGTTCGTCCATTGCCCTTCTATCCAATCAACTTCGTGGGACGTGTCCATGTCGTGATGAACATTTGTTTTCCGGCCTCACACTCTCTCTCTCTCTTTACGTATAAAAGGAATGTTTCTTTTCATTCCTATCTTTTACGCTTTCTGGAAATCTTTTTGAACAAGAACTCTCTCTCTCAAGGCATTTCTAGCAAACACCTTCTTCAAGCTTTTGAATCCTCTTCAAGATCAACAGGTTATTTTGATCTTCATTTTATTTAAATCTTCTTACTAAATCCTATTTATGTTCCATCATTATGGATTTTTATAAGATATCTATTCACTAAAATCATTCTTTTTGATTTTATTCTTTCAAAACCTTTGGTTCTCTCATTGTTCTTCCTTCTTCATCTTCAAATATTTTAGTTTTTATACGTTTCTTTCTACAAATAGAAACTGGTAAGAACTTCTCTATTTTTAGACTCTGATCCTTTCCTACTATTCTCATTTCTTTCCTTATTCAGAAATAGCACAGTCAGCACTCATTGCCTCCAAGACAGTCAAGTTCACTCTCACTGACTCTGAAATCCCCAAGAACAACCATCTTGGACGTTTGGACTTCGAAGGTATCAAATACCCACACCTCGTGGAAGCTGTTAGGTTCCTGAAGCAATCCTGTATTGCTTATGCCCTCACTGTTGATCCCAAACCATCTAAAACGTTTCTCCAACAGTTTTGGTTTACTGCTGAAGATACCTCTATCACCAACAAGAATGGTGACCAAGTTCCTTCTATCTCTTTCAGCACTGACTTAGGATCAGGCATGATGACAACTTTCAGCCTGAGGAAGGCACTCAGATTTCCTGACAAACCAAAGAGTGGATTTGACGCTCTGCCAACTAATACTGAACTCATCCAATTTCTGGATGCTATGGAATACTGTGGGAACAACAAGCCCCACTCCACAATCCCCAACAAGAAGATGACTCTCATCAAGAAGGCACACATGCCTTCCCAATTGAACTTCATCTTCTCTCACTTCATTAAATGTATGAGTGGGAAGAGTGGTTCACTTGATCAAGCAAGCAAAGTTCAACTCCAGATGGCTTACTCAGTGATCGCTGGAAAGAACTTCGACTTTGCCACCACTATCTTTGACGATCTCAAGTCAAAGATAGAGAAGACGGAGAGGGATCCCATGATCCCGTATGTACGGTTTATCTGTGCATATCTGAAGTTTCTCTATCCTAATTCTTACCCCACTACTCCAGATGGCTCCTTCGCCAAAGTAGGTCAGCGTTCATTGGAGGTCAAACCACTCGACAACGAGGTAAGTATCTCTACTCTACGCTCTCGCCTTTCTCTCCATTCTTCATCTTCAGCGGCCGCGCCAGAGGTTCCTTCTCCAGCTAACCCTGCTACTAAAACCGCTTCTAAACGACCATCCGCTAGTATTTCTGGTCCTTCGAAAAAGGCCAAATTGACTAAGGAGGCCATTGCCCCTAGTTCAATGCCTGAGGTAGTTTCTCGACAAACTTCCTTGGATGATTTCGTGGGTCTCTCCTCCACATCCTCAACCATCACATCATCAATCGTGCCAGCGATCTCGGTCGCCGTCACAACATCAGTGACACAACCACCCATCTCAGTACCAACTGAGGTAACTACCCAACTCCCAACTTCTTCTATCCCCATCTCTAATCCCTCCATTTCTTTGGTCTCTGACCCTCCTTATCTCGTGCAACAACCCCACGTTGCATTTCTAGGACCTGATGCTCAAACCTTTGAAAGAGACATGCAATTTTTCAAGATGTTTGAACCATCAGGTATACCTAAACCCGCCAATACAACTCCCATCTCTCCATATAAGCCTGTTACTCAGAAGCTAACTTTTCTTTCAGGTCCTAATATGGTGACTGTTGACTTTCATGTCAACAATTTGAGTGTCAAGGTGGATTCTCTCACCACCTCCATCAACGAAACCACCAGCGCAGTCAATACCGCTGGTGAAGAGCTGAAGAATAGGCAGCTACTTGCTCCACCAAAGCTGAAGCCTCACAAATCTCAGCTCTTCAGGGGGAGCTCTTCAAAGTAAAGGAGGATACTCAACTTCTTCAGGGATGTTTCGATTCTCTAAACAACAATGTCCATGGGTTATCTACGAATATCGATTCCTGCACAACTCTTCTACAACAAGTCCTTGATAAGCTGGGTGCACCAGCTCTGACTCCTTCTCCTTCTTCCACAGAGGCTGACCGCATCTCTCTGAATGTAGCTGTTGAATTCATTCATCAAACTACTTCAGACCTCCCTATGAATGAAGGACGCCTAGAAAGTCTGGAGGCTGAAGTTCGTAAGTTGGCCGCTGCACAACCTTCCTCTTCACCTAATGAAAACGTAAAAATCCCAATTCAATCAAGCAATTCAATAAAGATATGACAATTATGTATTCTAGAGAGAGAGTAGAGAGAGAAACAATTACTAGTATATTGATCTTACAATTACACGTATGATACTTGGTTACATGATTACAAAGCATAAGACTATTTATATGGCAAGCACTTCTCTCACAACACTATACAAAACTTCTCTCAAGCATGCTTCTCTCATGACATTAAACAAGATAATCTCACAACATAGTTCTCTCAACACAATATTTGACTTTGAAGCTTTAATGATCTTAAGTCTTTCAGTCTATGAAGAATCTTGAAAAGTCTTTAACACTTTGCATCTTATGAAAGTCAACAAGTCTTGAAAACGAATCATTTGAAGTCTTGAAACATTTGAACTTTGAAATTCTGTAAACTTCTTTGAAACATCTTTGAAACTTTTTAAAAACTTTGAGGGATCTATGACAAATATGTATCAAGACTTCAAATGATTCGTTTTCAATACTTGTGGACTTTAATAAGATGCAAAGTGTTAAAGACTTTTCAAGATTCTTTATAGACTAAAAGACTGAAGATCATTAAAGTTTCAAAGTCAAAGATTGTCAGAGATAAAAGTTGAAGAATCAAGTGCTGACGACTAGTGTCAAATTTTTATTAAATCTTGAATACAAAGGGGGAGATTATTAATGTATTTTATTGTATCCAAGATTTAATGAGAAAAGTCAAGAATGTAAAGTCAACAAAGTCTACATTAGTGTCTTGAGAGAACTATGTTGTGAGATTATCTTGTTTAATGTCATGAGAGAAGCATGCTTGAGAGAAGTTTTGTATAGTGTTGTGAGAGAAGTGCTTACAATATAAATAGTCTTATGCTTTGTAATCATGTAACCAAGTATCATACGTGTAATTGTCAGATAAATATACTAGTGATTGTTTCTCTCTCTACTCTCTCTAGAATACATAATTGTCATATCTTAATTGAATTGCTTGAGTGAATTGGGATTTTTACGTTTTCAATTGGTATCAGATCGAGACCAGAATCATTCAGACGAATTGAAACACTTTATTTAATTAATTTCTTGATCTTTTGAAGAACACGCAAAATATTTCTGGAAAAACACCGTTGAATCAAAATTTTCATGAAAAATCATTTTTAATCAAAGAAAATGGTATCTTAGTGTTCAATTTGTGTCTGTGGAAGTTTCTTGTTTAGATATCAAATCGAAATTCCCACTGAATTACATTCAATTTCGAATTTTTGTGGATTTTCAGTTTTGAAAAATCGAACTGTGTTTGATCGATTCACTCAAATTTTTTTGTTTTTAATCAAAATCATACATTAGAAATGTGTTCTAGTTGTTATTTCGAGTATATTTGTATGTTTTCATGTATCAATTACAGGTATTAAGGATTTTCGTTCGAAATCTGAGTGACAAAAGGAAGAACGCGCTAGATCTGTAAAACACGCAAGATTCCAAGTGAAGAACTCGCACATCGAAGAACGTGCAAGATACCAAGAACACGCATACTTCAGTTTACGAGAAGTGGAAACGCGCACGAGCCTACTTGCGCGAAGTGACTGAAACTGTGATCTGCGAGTTCTAGTGGTTTGCGAGAATACATTTAGCGAGAAGTAGAAGTTCAATTTTTTTGCTAAGTGTAGAACACGCAAAGGAATCCAACGCGCAAGCCTTAACCTTGCGACAAGTCAAAACGCACACACTGCTGTTTGCGTGAACCGAGAAACGCACACGTAATGTTATGCGCGAACCAGAAACGCGCACAAGCCTGTTAGCATGAAGTATAGTGAACAGTGGTTTGCGAGTTCTGGAGTTAGAATTTTTTTTTATCAATTTCAAGTGTTTTTCAATCTAAGAAAAATTTCTGCCAACTGAAGCCAACTGAAGACGAGCTGAAGACGAGCTTATCTTCAGTTGGCTTTGAAGATAAGCTTATCTAATTTAACCAAGTGTTTTTTATCTGCCTTTGAAATACAAAATGCTGAACTGAAGAAAAGTCTCCAAGCAGATATAGTTAAATCTGATTCTGAGAAATCTTATGCTCAAAAGCTGTCTGATTTTTCTAAGAAAGCTAACCAAGAGAAGAAGGATCTTGAGCTTAGATGCCTTAAACTTTCCAAGCAAGTGTCTGATTTTGAAAAGATTCTAATTACTGAAAGAGACACATTTGCTAAGGAAAGAAAAGTTCTTGAAGATAAAACTACTGAATTTCCTAAACAAATCTCAGTTTTACAAGACTTGCTCGAAAAAGAAAGACAAATTTTCAAAGAAAACAAAAAGTCTTATGAACTTGAAAAGAAAAATGCGGAAAAGATAAATACTGGGATTTTCAAGGAAATATCTGAAAAGTCTAAGAACTTGGAAAAAGAATTTGAGCAAGAACGTTTACATTTTGAATCCGAAATATCTAAGATCACATCCAAATTAACTGCTCTGTCATCAGATTACCAAAAAAAACAGAAGGCCAAATCAGATTTGAAACAAAAGTTTGACACATTTTCAGATGAAAGAAACATTTTAACTAAAAAGATAAATGACTTAGAAGCTGCAAACGTCAATTTATCAGAAAATATTACAGCTGATGTGATTAGTCAATCACCTGTTGATAATTCAACAGAATCAGTTTGTTCTTTCAAAACAGCTTCAAGTTCCATTCATGACAAAAATGTTTTGAAAAAGAAAAGTGTCAAACCACAAACTGTCAAATCAAATCAGATCAGACCATCAAATCTGTTTTATGACAAATCTGTTGATGGTTCAACGAGCTTCTTCGTTAAATCTCTTGGAAAGCAATCTAAGAAAAATTAGATGGTCTGGCGAGTGAAGGATTCTTCAGAAGAGAAGAAGAATGACAAAGCATATGTATCCAAAACCAATGCCAACAAGAACAGTGTGCACAAAGGTAAATTTTTTGGTAATCCTGATATGTTTTACTCTACTAATCACTTGATCAGGGTTGCTTAGAAGAAAATATGTTGTTCTTACTGTGGAGCACATGACTTTGTAAGTAAGAATTTTGTTAATTATTGGTATGGTTCTTACTATGTAACCCCCACAAGAACTGCAACTAACACATCAGGACCCAAATAGCAGTGGGTACCAAAAGCTAAAACTGTGTTGCAGGCACCCAAGGTCTAAGGGGGAGCATAGAACAAAGGCTTTTGAACAAAACAATTCAAAACCCAGACTTAAGTGTCAAGATTGTGGTTTCTAATCACATGACAGATCAGGACCCGTTCTTCAATGTTCAGATAAGAATATTTTGCAAATATCCAAGGGGAGCTTATCTGACCTAAATCATTTTATCATGATTTGAAGGGGAGACTAAAAGGTAAATATCTTCTAATCTAGATCTCTGATTGTTTGAAAGAAGAACAACTTTCGAGCATAAAAAAAAACGTTTTCTTAAATGTTCAAACCACTTCTCTATTCTCAAAAGATTTTATGAATTAAGAAGTGTTATTTTAAATGTTTTTCATTAATGAGCTTTAATGTTTAACTGACCATGTGTTTCTAAAGATCAATTCTTGCGTATTATCTTGTCTTTATACTTTAAAGTATTCATACACACTGGTTCAGTACTTCATTTGAAATTGTTATTACCATGTCTCATAACGAAACAATTTTTCGATGGTAATACTCCCGTTTGTTTTCAAATATTGTTGAGCATCAATCATCATTTTCAAATTTGTGCTTTCATTGCTAAACTGTTTATATTCGTTCATATAAACAAAATATCCAGTTATTTGATACCCTAACCCTTTTATTTGATCTGATTGATACATTTTCAGATTCTCAAAACGATTCTCTTGATTTCATTTCATTCATTCAATATCTTTGTTTTGAGAAATCTTCACAGTTTAATTGCTCAAATTTCATGAGCATATATTTTGACAATGTTATCATACATTGTGTATTTAACTGTTCAAGTTAACCTGTTGAGCAACCATTCTTTTTAGGACTTACATGGGATTCATGTGTGAGCTTAAACAGAACTTCCATGGATTCACGTAAACTTGTGTTTTCTACCCAGGAAGTTATCCTTGAGTGATTGAGGGGTGAGGGGTGAGGGGTTTTAAATCAAAGAGTGAGGGAGATAACTCATCCGGTTAAGTTTTTCTCATTGTGTGTGTTATCCCATATTATCAATCAATTCTCAATCAAAACAAGATATATCAATCAAGAACTAGAGAGAGAAAGTAGATCTTGTATTGCCACAAGTCTGAAAATTACAAGCTTAGTTCTCTAGAGTCGTTCGTACAAGATTACAAGACACACCCTATATATACAATCTAACTATAACAAAGCCTTAAAGGCTAAGGAAACTAAACAAGCTTTCATAAAGACATTGTTGACTTTTACACCATTGACTTTCCTATTAAATCTTGGATACAATATTTAGACTTAACAATCTCGCCCTTTGTATTCAAGATTTAATAAAAAATTGATACATATCTTCAGCTCTTGATTCTTCAGCTTTTGTCTCTTTGAAGCTTTCACAATCTATAATCTTTCAGCTCTTGAAGAATCTTGGAAAGTCGTTTTCTTTTTGAAGCTTTAAAAGTCAACAAGACATGAACGAAAATTATAATACATGAAACATCTTTGAACATGAAACTTCATCTTTGAAACATCTTTGAAATGTTGACGGTAACAGACAAACAAGTATCTTCATCACTTGACGGTAACAGACAAACAAGTATCTTCATCACTTTGATCTCTGAACCATCTTTGGAAGAACAAACTTTTACAAACCATCTTGATTAAACTTTGAACATTCTTCCTTCAGAATCTTTTGGCTTTGAATTTCTTTATCAGACTTGAACTTTAAATCAGTTGAAGCAATTCGAATTTCTGACTTGTCTCTTCGAACTTTGACAACTCTTCATAACTTTGAAATTGATCTTTGTAACATTCTCCCCCTTTTTGATGATGTAAGCATCATGATCATCAAAAATTCATCAATTTCAGCACAAAATTTGATTTCCCCCTTTGAGATCAACTAACAATCTCCCCTTTGACAGTTTCCACACTTTGATCTGAAGAGCCGAATCATGAACTGTATATATCCGAATCTTTTCAAATTCAGACATAATGAGTGTGTAACCCTGATTCAACATATGAAACAGTTAGAAGTGCCTGTCAGTAACACGGAGTCACTGTGTACAACGAATGTACAATATAAGGAGTTGGCTTGATGATGACTCCCCAGGACTTCCATTCAATCATTGAAAAACACAAAGTTATCTATTAATGTTCTGACAGAAAAACAGATTTTCTGTATGCTCGTGTTTGAAAGAATTAGCACAATGATTGTGTTTCATAAGGCTCGAAGTATGTAAATCACTGAGATAACAATGATTGTACATGGAATCAATGTGCATGAGAAAGGGAAGAACCAATAGATTATGTGCTACTTCCCCAGAAAATGTGAAACATTCTCTTTTTAAGAAAAGAATGAGTAGCTAGTGGGGTTGATGCAAGAGATGGCATGGGCTATTTGGCTATTTCAATGATGGTCACCAAAGAAATGTGAACCAATCAGTAATGTGGCTGCCCGAATCAGAAAGATGTTTGGTGCAGAGTTCTAATATTCTTTTAACTTTGTTCTCACACCCTCTTTCTTTTAATCATATAAGCTCACATCTAACCAATCTCTCATTTCCATTTTACCTCAGATCACTCCCACACTCAATTATTTTAGACCCCTCTCCCCTCAAACACTCAAAGGATTTCTTCTGGGGTAGGAAACACTGGTTATCGTGAATCCATGGAAGATCAATTAAGCACTCACATTGAATCCCATGTTCCTAAAATTACATGCTGGTCAATTATTTTCTTGATATTAAGCACAATAAATCATATGTCAGTGTATGTAAGCTCATAAAAAATCAGAAATGAAATTTGAGCATTTTTAAACATTTAAGATTTCTCAAAACTTTATATGAATGAATAATCAAGAAAGAATAGAAATGTTTTGAGAATCTGACAATGATTAAGATCAGATCAAATCAAATAGCTAGGGTATCAAAGAATTGGAAATTTGTTTATATGAACAAATATAAACAATTTAGCAATAAAGGCACAAATATGAAAAGATGAATGATGCTTAACAATTTTGAAAACAAACAGGGGTATTACCATCGAAAAATTGGTTCGAGTTTGAGACATGGTAATAACAAGTATTGATAAAGTACTGAACCAGTGTGTATGAATACTTGACAGTATATGGATAAGATAATACACAAGTATTGATCTTTGGAAACACACGGTCAGTTAATCATTAAGCTCAAAATTTAAAAAACATTTAAAATCACACTTCTAAATTCATAAAATCTTTTGAGAATAAGAAGTGGTTTGAACATTTAAGAAACTGTTTTTCATGTTCGAAAGTTGTTCTTCTTTCAAAAACAATCAAAGATCTAGGATCAGAAGATATTTACCTTTTCAGCTCCCTCTCAAATCATGATTAAATGATTTATATCTTTTTAGCTCCCCCTGGATATTAGCACAATATCCTTCTTTGAACATTGAAAAACGGGTCCTGATCTGTCATGTGATCAGAAGCCACTTTATTCACAACATTTATTCAAAAATAAAAGACAGAAAGCAGTAAAACAATTTTATAGTATGAGTTCTGATCTGAAATAATCAGAAGTCATCACCTTTACTCCCCCTTAAATTAGGCATCTAAAATATGTCAGATAAAACAGGATAGAGATCAAACACTCCCTTTTGAATTGTTAGACCATCAATATTAGAAAAATCTAGTAGTGAAAAAGTATAGGATAGAGATCAGATCAATTCACTTGGGATGAAGACCATCAATATCCATCGGATGCAGAAACATAGGAGTAAGGTCTTTTTGATCGCTGAGGTCCGAGTCCTAAACTGTTGTGTTCAGAAGTCAAACTCCATTGAAGATCGGGTCCTAAGTTGTGTACTTAGAAGCCATAATCTTGACATTGAGGTGCGGGTCTTGAATTGTGTTATTCAAGATCCATAATATTGACATTGAAGTCCAGGTCTTGAGCTGATTTACTCAAGAGCCAATGTCTTTCTTACTCCCCCTTGACTTGAGGTGCCTTCAACAAAGAATCAGTTTTATTCTTTGGTACCCACTGGTATTTGGGTCAAGAAAAGTTAGTTGCAGTACGTGTCGGGGTTATAGAGTAAGAACCTTACCAGAAATGATCACTCGTTTTGTGAATATGATTATGTGTACAGCAGTAAGAACAATAATATTTATTACCTGAAAACCTGAGTAATTGATATTTTGAATATATATGGTCAGGTTTACCTTTATGCTCTTTGTTCTTCTTTGCTTTATGTACATGTACAAATGATGTCTTCCCTTTCAGCTCATTTGACATCTCATCTTTAACTGGTTTCTTCTGCCAGACCAGTTGCTCTTTCTTGTAACTTCTTCTTCTTGGAGATGTACCTGAACCATCTACATATCCATCATAGAAAATGTTAGTTTGACGAATCTGATCAAAAGATTTAACTAACCTTTGTGAATAGACAGATTTCTGAGTTGATCTTGAGGCAAACTTCTCAATCTCTTTGATCTTTGAAGCAAAGTTGTCTCTTTCTTTCACAAGCTGGTCAATCTTCTTCGAGAACTCAAACTTCGTTTTCTGCTCTTTCAGTGCATTAGCAGACAGTTCAGATAACTTGGAAGTCAGCCTTTTGATTTCAGCTTCAAATATAGATCTTTCTTCTTCAAACCCTTTTTCTGAGTCTTTTCTCTGGCCGGATAACTCTTTAAAGAATCCCACATTTTTCTGCTCTATGGCCTTCTTTTCTTTATCAAACTTCTCTCTTTCTAAAATCAGAACTTTCTCAAAATCTGAAATTTGTTGAGAAAGTTTGATGCATTTAAGCTCCACTGACTTCTTCTATTCAGCACTCTTTTTGGAAAACTCTGAAAACTTCTTAGTGAACTCTTTCTTTTTACTTTCAAAATCAGATTTTTCTCTGACCATTGTTTGTTCCAAGTCAGATATTCTTCTTTGAAGCTCAGCATTTTCAGATTCCAATTGCTTAACTTTCTGCTCATTGCTCTCCACAGAGACTATCTGCTGAATTTTAGCTTCCATCTCAGAAATCTTTCCTTTTAGCTCAGACACAACCGTTGGCCCTAACATCGTCCATTCAAGATAGTCCCATATCTCCTTTCCTGTTGACTTGTATAAATCTTTTCCTGTCAACTGATAGGTTTTTATGTGACCATTAATCTCATGACGAATACTATTCAACAGAAAAGTTCGAGCCATATTATCAGCATTCTTTCTTTTCTCCCAATTCTCAGTAAATCTTCTGTTGGAGTATGAAATTTCATCTCTCCTTCAGTCAATGACAGTCTGATATAGCAACTCAGCTCATGTGTATCTACAAAATTGAAAAAATCAATTTTCCACTGCTCGTATCTTCCTCTGAGTAAAATTGGAGAACTCATCCTGTTTCAAAAGGAATTTAACAAAGTAATCGTCAGTTGAAATGAATTCAAAAACAAAATTCAGACAATCTAAAATGTTCTGTCAGGATCGAATTCTTAACAAGAATTTATACTCAGAAACTAATATCAAAGAAGTTGCGGAAAAACACTTTGATATTTAATAAAACAGTAATCAAACACAGTATATAATGATCAAACAGTAAACTTGTATTGAATGCTTAAAGTTACAAGATTACACTCTCAACCTCAATATTGATGAACAGACTCACCAATACGAATTCTACTTCTCTAGAATTAGGATCTATGCCTTGAGGTCGATTTTTCTCTTGGAAAACAATTATGAAAAGTTCTTTCTATCTATTCTACACATTCTATACATATACTGATAAAAAGATAATTACAAAGAATAAACAAATCTTCAGTATATCTTCCATGTATATCTTCTAAGTATATCTTCAGTATATCCAGCTGTAGTACTTTCCATCCGTATCTCTTTAGCAGCACTAATAATGCTCAGCAGCATTAACTTCAACTAGCAGCATTAACTGCAAGCAGTACTAACTACTAGCAGTACTAACTAGCTAAGCAGTACTAACTTTGTTCAAGCAGTACTAACTTTAACTAGCAGTATTAATTCTACTAGCAGTAGTAACACTTAGCAGTATTAATCTTCAACTTGTTCTGGCAGTAGTAACTACACTTGTACTAGCAGTAGTAACTACACTTAGTAAAATCTTTAGTTCCCAACAATCTCCCCCTAACTTGACTTTTAGAAGAGAAGTCAAGTTCTTCAGATATTCTTCAAGATGCTTTCAACACCTTACATTTAGTTGCCCAAATTTGGATCTAGGCCCAGACTTTGATTGATAGTTCTTCTCACCACAATTCTGGCCATTTCTGAATCCTTAGTACATACTAACTTAGTTTTCAGCATCCCTTCAAGTTTCTGCTTGCTATGATCATATATTTTGTCAACTAGGTAGTACTCATGATAACATTTATCAATTGTAATCATGTACACACCACAGTTTTCAAAGAGTATCCAATGATCAATCTTTTTGAACACATACTCATGATGAAGATCTTTAATCCTATGCACCACCTTCTCTGGATCAAACATCATACATAAGTATTCCATTGCCACTTTGAGAAGATTCTCTTCAGTACCTTTCAACACAGGTTCATAAAGTTTCATCCCAACTTTATATATTTCTTCCATATCAGCTCTTGAACAACTTCTAATGACTTTCCCCCATGTTGAATAAGCTTCAAATGAACCATCAGCTCTCTTGATTCTGAAGAAATTCTTTCCATTGTCTCTCAAAATATCCCAGAAGATGATCTCTGGAGCTTGCATAGAGATTGGAACAGCCTGTACAGGTTTTACTATAGTCATATACAGCCCCACATGCTCATCTGATTGCTCTTTGGACTGTTCTGAGTTCTGCACAGGTTCTGCTGAAGGTGTGACTGAAGATTATGCTTTAGTTTCTGCTCTTTCTTCCACTCTTGGCCTTTTAGACTGCTTTTTGGAAGCAATTGTCTTCATCCTCTTTGCACATTTGATTTCTATACCAGCATTCTCTTGTTTTTCCTTCATTTCTTCAGCATTATCCTTTGAAGGTGTGGTCTCCTCAGGGAATGGTTGTTGAATATTTAGATCATACCTCTCCTTCATTCTTCTTTCAGCCTCTTCCCTTTGAGATGAGTCCCCTTGGAGTTTAGCCATTTCTTTCTTGTACAATTCCTCAACCTGACTGTATGCCATATTGGTAAACATCTCCCCCTTAACACCAATTGCACCTTTCAGGAAGTTTATCATCTTTCTTCTTTCCTGATTGGCCAAAAATGTCTTGGAGGGTTGTCTTTTCTGCTTTTGTTTCTGAATTGGCATCTTCTTAACCTGGATTTTCTTGACCTGAGCTGCTTCTTTCAAACTCTTTTGGTATTCTGCATTTAACTTCTTGGCCATTATCCTTGCAAGTTCTCTATCAGTTTCTGTTTGACATTGCTCCTCTTTTTCCATTTGCTCTTGAAGCTGCTTTGCCATCTCCTCATCCATTTCAATTTGACTCTTTTTCTTGGCAGGCAGTTCAGCTTCAACCATTTTCTCCTTTCCTTTTCCTTTTGTCTCCTTTGCCTTTTCTGTTGCCTTTTGTTGAACTTTTCCTTCATTGATGACTACTCCCTTGGCCTTTTGAGTAGCCTCAGGAGTGTCATTCTTTGCTTTGACTAGTGTTTCTACAATCTCCATTTCTTCAACAGAAAGCCCTGTTACTGCTGCTTCTGTTACTGTTGCTTCAGCAGTATTAACAGTTTCTGCTGCTTCAGTTTCTGTTTCCATCTCTTTCTCTGTCTCCCCCTCAACTTCAGCTTTCTTTTCAACCGTTTCCCCTTCATGCTTCTCCCCCTTGTTGAAAGAATCTTGAAATTTGTCCCTCTTTTTGAGTACAAACTGTTTCCTTCTTTTCTTTTGAACCAGCCTGGTCACCATCTTCTTTAATTTTTCAATCTGGACTTGTTGTGACAGGATCACCAGCTTCATCTCCTCTATTTCTTTTCCTTGCTTGATGACATCCTGGTTGATGTTTCCCATGGTCTCCATCAATTCATCATAGTTATATCTGTCCTCACCTTCTCCAGGAGTGTTACCCCCTATTGAAGGATCATTGGATCTTTTAGTAGTGGAAGTCTTCTGCCTAGCAGAAGCACTATCCACCCCTGTGGTTTCTTGGCACCAGGGACCTTCAAATGATTGCTCATTCAAAGTTGCCATGGGGGAGGTCTTATTGATGTTACCACTTTCCTCCTCTGTGTTAGCAGGAGTAGTGGCAGCCTCATCTCCCATATGCTCTACCTCCTCCTCAGAGAGCACCTCCTTTGGGTTGGGAGACACCCTTGTGGTTTCCCTTTGGATATTCTCTAGGGGAGAATTCTCCCTTAGAGGGCTTAAAGGCTGTGTGGGTGATGGTACAAGAAGGGAAGGAGCCTTCTTTACCTGTTTTCTTTGATAAGTTTGGGTAATTGGAGAGGTTGGTTTTGTAAGAATGGACTGGGGAATTGTTTTTGAGTGAGAAGGTTGGGCTTGGCTAGCAGTGGGATGGTCTAATGAGGGCCTTGACCCTGCTGCCATACCTTCAGTGGTTTGGGACACCACCATCATTGTAGAGAACAATGGGGTGTCAACTCCTTCCGAGTCCCCAGCAGATCTTCTCATATTTGAGAAAACCTTGCCTTTTGGGGGTTTAGGTACATATACCCCAACAGGTTGAGGTATGTCCGTCAATTCATGGTTAATTACTTCCTGAACAAATCTGGGATACATAAAGAAACTCTTTTTGTTTCCCATATTTGATACAAGATCATTGAAAATCATCTTTGAGAAATTGTACCTTCTGGATGTAGCCAAGCATATCAAAGCATATGCAATTGGACTGCTGAACTCACTCCATCCAGTGGTCTTTTTGGAGATACAATGCATTAGGGTATGAACAAGAAAACGCCATTGGGGTGAAAATTTTGCTTTTGAGAATTTGAAAACACCCAATGGGCCTCCATACCCCATTCTAGTAAGATTAGAAAACAGTTCATCATTAGAGATAGACATTATACCAGTGGCATCGTCTAGACGTAGACTGATGCGAATGACTTCTTCAGTAACTGTAAGTGAGTGATCACAGATTCTTGTCTTGATCATTTGCACACCATTTTCCACAACAATGGTTGCATTATCCCAGAACTGCCTTTGGTGCTCAATGTAGATTGTAGGTGATACAGTAAGAGCATGAGCAATGTGGCTCGACTTCAGAAAGTCGACTATCTGATGAAAACCTTCAGATTGTTTTGGCTTTTGGAGCATCGCAATTTCATTGTGCTCATCAATGAACGCCATGGATGCCATAGACCTTGAAGATTCTTGCCTGAAAACTTTGAACTTTGAGAGAGAAAGGGTTTAGAGCGCAGGTGAATAGTATGCAAAGAGTCGTTATAAGCTTTTAGGCGGGCAAAGAGTATTTATAGTATTCGGAATAGAAGCAGTATTAACCTAGAGCAGTATTAACTGAACTAGCAGTATTAACCGCGAGCAGTATTAACCACGAGCAGTATTAACTGAACTAGCAGTATTAACTACTAGCAGTATTAACTAACTAGCAGTATTAACCGCGAGCAGTATTAACCACGAGCAGTATTAACTGAACTAGCAGTATTAACTGAAAGCAGTATTAACCACTAGCAGTATTAACTGAACTAGCAGTATTAACTACTAGCAGTATTAACTGAAAGCAGTATTAACCACTAGCAGTATTAACTAACTAGCAGTATTAACTACTCTTACACTTTTTGACACCATCCTTTTTCTCTTACTTTTTACTACTTTGTTTATCCCCTGATCCTTTTCTTCTTGATCCTTCATGATCATTACTCCCTCTGGAGTATTTCTAACTTCAACCTTCTGCTGGATTAAAAGTAACATGTCCTTCATCAAATCTTTTAAAGAATTTGAAGGCAGTCCATGTTCCTTGGTATGTGCCAAGAGCAACCATTTTCTTCATTCTGAATGCTCTTCCTCTTGAGCTTTTGATTGCCCTGCACACTTGATAAATCAGTTAGTCTTGGAGGGGACCCAAGCCAAAGTGGTCTTGGGTTGACCTTTCTCATTAATATAATCTGTCAGTTTGGTCTGAATGAGTTGTTTAGGAATCTCATGGCTGGAATATTTTGTCAAGATTATAGGTTTAGCTGCATTACTACTAGAAGCAGCACTAGCCTTGTTAGCAGTACTAACTTGGTTAGCAGTACTAACAGGTTTCTTTGCACTTGGAACCCAAACTTGAACAAAGTTGCTTGCTTTCTTTGTCTTTGAATTACTCCTTGGCTTATTTGGAGTAATTTTCTTTGGTTTAGCAAACTTGTTATGAGCATGTGATCTTATAGGTGCTCTGTTCTCAGCCATATGATTCCTTCTCTGACTCCTATAACCAAAAGAGTTTTGTGGTTTTCTTTGACAAGTGACTCTTTGGTTGATAGGGTTGAAATAACAGTGTTTGGCAAGATGATTCAATTTGCCACAGATAAAACAAGGTTTTGGTCTATTGATTTTACTCAAATTAACTCCTTGGTTTTGTGCCCACTGATTATTCCAGTTTCTCTGATTTCCCCTTGGTTTATCATGTTTTTGGGGCTCAGATTTATTGCAAGAACACTGTTTACAAGGGACAGGATTCACAACTGTGGTTTGCTTATAATGGACCCTCTCAGACTTTCCCTCAGTCTTTTCTATGTCCTTAGACTTGATCCAAGCCTTTCCACATCCCTCATTGGTGATAATGTTATTTTCTAGAGGAATCTCACCACTCACAGTGTTCTCATTACTCTTTTCACTAGAGTTCTCTACTTCAGAGTCTGTTTCAACCACCACTTTGTCTATAGGATCTACCTTAGTGGCTCCAACAGGCAATTCCTTCCTATCCTTGGTCTCTAGTAAGTTTGATATAGGAGGAATGTAATTGTTGTTGTATGGTGGTGGTGTGGTGTTATAGCCTATTCCTCTTCTAAGTTTGTCATGGATTTGAGTTTGGAGCAAAGAGTCCATTGCTTTAGAAGCATTGGAAAATTTCTCAATATCCAGCTTGGCTTTCTCAAACTCACTCTTTATCTTCTCATTCTCCTCTTTAGACTTTTTCAGCTTAAATTCATACTGATCTTTCTCCCACTTCCAGTAGTTGGTGTCATAAGAGTGTTGAAGCTCATTGGCTTGGAAACTCTTAATCTGTTCCTCAAACCTCTCAACAATTCTTACATAGTCTTTTATGTCCTTTTCTAATCTCTTCAGGTCATCACTCATTTTCTGGTTGTGATCCCTGTACCTTTTAACAGTTTCAATACAGGATTTGGAACAAAGATTAGATGTTACCTCTGTAGGAATTTCTGAGCTTGAAGACTCTGAACCTTTAGCCATGATGATGTCTGATTTCAAGGAAGAATGATGATTGCAGGTTTCTGAGAATACTTGCTCTGATACCACTTGTCAGGATCGAATTCTTAACAAGAATTTATACTCAGAAACTAATATCAAAGAAGTTGCGGAAAAACACTTTGATATTTAATAAAACAGTAATCAAACACAGTATATAATGATCAAACAGTAAACTTGTATTGAATGCTTAAAGTTACAAGATTACACTCTCAACCTCAATATTGATGAACAGACTCACCAATACGAATTCTACTTCTCTAGAATTAGGATCTATGCCTTGAGGTCGATTTTTCTCTTGAAAAACAATTATGAAAAGTTCTTTCTATCTATTCTACACATTCTATACATATACTGATAAAAAGATAATTACAAAGAATAAACAAATCTTCAGTATATCTTCCATGTATATCTTCTAAGTATATCTTCAGTATATCCAGCTGTAGTACTTTCCATCCGTATCTCTTTAGCAGCACTAATAATGCTCAGCAGCATTAACTTCAACTAGCAGCATTAACTGCAAGCAGTACTAACTACTAGCAGTACTAACTAGCTAAGCAGTACTAACTTTGTTCAAGCAGTACTAACTTTAACTAGCAGTATTAATTCTACTAGCAGTAGTAACACTTAGCAGTATTAATCTTCAACTTGTTCTGGCAGTAGTAACTACACTTGTACTAGCAGTAGTAACTACACTTAGTAAAATCTTTAGTTCCCAACATGTTCTCTCTCGGAAAGCTTTGAATGAGAAACAGCTTGATAAAAAAATGATTGTTCCTAAATTATATATCAGAAAATCAAAAATCAGATTGAACTGAAATATTTCGTAAAAATTGAAAATTTGAAAAACACTTGATATGACGCAAAGTTAAAAAAAAATCCATATATGACAAACAAAAAAAAATTTCCAGACTCTTGAAAGATAAATTTCATATAGTTTTTTTTTTAAACCTTGAAAGATAAAGCGCAAAGTATAGTTCTCGGAATCAGTGGGATACGCAAAGTAAAGTTTGCGTATGAGTCTTGATGCGCAAAGTAAGGTTTGCGTGTCAGCCTTGATGCGTAAAGGAAGGTTTGCGTGTCAGCCTTGATGCGCAAAGGAAGGTTTGCGTGTCAGCCTTGATGTGCAAGATGAGCTTTGCGCAATGGTCTTGAAGCGCAAAGTAGGTTTGCGTATTGGTCTTGAAGCGCAAGATAAGCTTTGCGCAACAGCTTTGAAACACAAATTAGCTTTTTCCTCTCAATACTTGGATGATCTCACGCAGACCATATGATCAAAACGTCTATGAATGCTGCGCAAACCAAATGAATGTTGCGCAAACCATGGATCTTGACTGATTCTAACTCAAATCGATCAAAACCTGCAAATTGAACTCAAAAACTTTATCAGCATCATCAACAAAAAGTACGAAACACAAATTTACAATTGATTTTCGATTAAAAACACCAATTAGTATATTTTCAAACAAGAACAGTGTTCGAACAAGTTTTCAAGAAAATTTAAAAAAATCAAAAATTGACATCGAAATTGTTCAAATTGTGAGATGTAATCAAAACACGAATCAATCCTACACATAAAACGAATCTAATCAATCCATTTTCTTACATTAAAAACAATTTTTCATTAAAAAATTTCGGATGAACAGTAACTTTCGAGTTCTTGAATTTTTTTCAGAAAATCAACCTTTTCAATCCAAGAAATCAAGAAATTGATCCAACTTTTTTGAGAAAATCTTTCTAAAAATGTTTGGTATAGCTCTGATACCAATTGTTATCCCATATTATCAATCAATTCTCAATCAAAACAAGATATATCAATCAAGAACTAGAGAGAGAAAGTAGATCTTGTTTTCCCACAAGTCTGAAAGTTACAAGATTAGTTCTCTAGAGTCGTTCCTACAAGATTACAACACACACCCTATATATACAATCTAACTATAACAAAGCCTTAAAGGCTAAGGAAACTAAACAAGCTTTGATAAAGACATTGTTGACTTTTACACCATTGACTTTCCTATTAAATATTGGATACAATATTTAAACTTAATAGTGTGGAGCGGAAAAATGTAAATGAGAGTTTGGTTAGAAGTGAGCTTAAATGTTAAAAAGAAAGAGGGTGTGAGAACAGAGTCAAAAGAATATCAGAACTTTGCACCAAACACTTTCTGAGTCGGGCAACCACATCTACTGATTGGTTCACATTTTTTGGTGACCATCATTGAAACAGGCATTGAGCCCATGCTAACTCTTGCAATTACCCCACCAGCCACTCGTTTCTTTCTTAACAAAGAAATGTTTCATTTTTTTTAGGGACGCAGCATATCTGCTATCTAGTCTTCACTCAGAAGATTTAGATATTGAAAAAGAAGGAAAGTTGCCCCACCTTCGCACCTCTTTCATGCACATTGAGTCCGTGTAATACTTGTTGCTGTCTCAACAGTTTACACAGTTTGAGCCTTATGAAACACAATCATTGTGCTAAATTTTTTCATAACACAAACACGAACACACAAAAAATTTGTTTTTTTGTCAGAACATTCATAGAATTACTTTGTGTTTTTCAATGATTGAATGGAAGTCCTGGGGAGTCATCATCAAACCAGCTCCTTAAATTGTATATTCGTTGTACACAGTAACTTTGTGTTACTGACAGGCATTCCTAACTGTTTCATTTATTGAATCAGGGTTTCAACGTTCATTATATCTGGATTTGAAAAGATTCGGGTATAAACAGTTCATGATTCAGCTATTCAGATCAAAGGGCAGAGAATGTCAAATTTATCTCAAAGGGGGAGAATATTTGTAAAAGGGGGAAATTCAAAGAAGTGCTGAAATTGAGAAAGTTTTGATGATAATGATGCTCTCAATCATCAAAAAGGGGAGGAATCCACAAAGGTCAATTTCAAATCAATTTCAAAGTCATGAAGAAAGTTCAAAGTGAAAAGACTTGTGGAGAAATCTACAAGTTCAAGAAAGTTCAAGTCAGATTCAAAGAAAACATTCTGAGATCATTCAAAGTCAAATCAGATGATTCGAGAAAGTTTGTTTTTCTGAAGACGATCAAGAGATCACTAGAGATGAAGACACAAGATCAGAGATTCCTCAAAGTTGTTTAAAGATGAAGGTTTCAATCATGTTTCAAGAGTTGAAATATGAAGATTTATGAAGTTTCAAAAGATTTTAAAGAATTTAGATTCGTTTTCAAGATTTGTTGATTTTCAAAGATGCAAAGTGCAAATGACTTTTCAAGATTCTTCAAAGACTGAAAGACTGAAGATTCAATGTCAAAGATAAAAGTTGAAGAATCAAGGGCTGAAGACTGGTGTCAATTTTTTTTCAAATCTTGAATACAAAGGGTGAGAATGTTAGTGTATAAAATTGTATCCAAGATTTAATGAGAAAAGTCAAGTCTAGTCAAAGTCAACAAAGTCAATGTCTAGTTAAGTAGATCTTAATGTTTGTGTTTAAGCTTGTAGTTTTAGTTCCTTGGTATAAATAGTGTTAGCTTTGTTAATCATGAAAATAAGGAATTCACATTTTAATATCAATAAACGTGTGGAACTTTCTCTCACTACTCTCTCTCTAAGATCTTGATCACTGTCATATTGAATCTTGATTGATATTGTTTAGAATTGCTTAATATTGATCTGGGATTACACTTTCTCCTAAGGACCTCTCCCTCGCTGATAATGACAAAGAGGGTGTTAGGTCTGATTTTATAGTAATCATTGTATTTATAGGTCTTGGTCTTATACTGTGTTTAGAGTCATACTGTTTTTTATCTGACCAAGGGTATTTAAGTCCCTTTGGTCTTGTGTTGTTGTAAGACTTTCACGCACAGATATTGAATACTTTCTGTTTTGCGCATCTTGTCTCTCTCTCTCTATTTTCTCTCTCTAGGATTCTTAGATTTTGGTCTATCAATTGGTATCAGAGCCATCTGAATCTTGAGAGGATTGAGAGATTGTTTTTCTGTATCTGAATTTATGATTGAAATTGAAAATTTGATCGATTTTCTTGAATTTTTCAAGAAAATCTCGTTTTCTTGATTTTTCATAAAATTTGGATGTGTTTGTGATCGAATTGTGTTGATTTTGGTCTCATTAGTTTCGTTTTTGATAATCGATCACATTTGTTTCAGGTTGTTTTACAAGAAAAACAGTGTTAGATCTTCGTTTTTGAGGTTTAAAAGTTTTCTGGAAAAAACGAGTTCTTGTACTGTTCTATCATCGAAATCTTGTTTTTTTGTGGATTTTAATCGATTTTTTCGATTGAATTGAGTTGAAAAGGTGTTTTCGATCTTATTTGTTTAAGAAAATACAATCAAAATCAGTGTTGAAATCGAGTTTTTAGAAGTTTTTGTGAGTTTTTAAAGTTTGCGCTTCAATCATACAAGTTTGTGCCTCATTCAAATTAGTTTGCGCATCGATCCTCATACGCAAAGCTCAAGTTTGCGTATCAAGTAGCCAAAGTGAAGTTTGCGCTCCCTCCTTCATACGCAAAGTCTGTCTTGCGTATCCGCCTTCATCCGAAAAGTTCTAGTTTGCGCTTCTGCTTACACACGCAAAGCATTCTTTGCGCCTCAGTCTTCACACGCGAAGCCGTGTCTTAACACGCAAAGCTCTTCTTCGCGCTTCACGTTCAAAACGCAAAGTCTTAGTTTGCGTTTCTGCCTTAATACGCAAAACTCTTGTTTGCGTTCCCTTCCTGACACGCAAAGATCTACTTTGCGCAAGCTCCAGACTTAGATTTAAAAAAAAAAAAGAGTCTGGGAATTTTTTTTTTGTCATCTATGGATTCTGCAAAATTTGGCTTTCAAGCTAAGTTCTACACAAGTGACCTCATGATGTCATTGGGTACAGAAACTCGTCCTCCAGTTCTAGTTGACGAAAACAAATCCACTCAATGGCAAGATAGGTTCTTAAATTTCTTCGAGCGTCAAACTAATGGATATAACATGATGAAATCTCTCACTGGAGGACCTTTCGTAAAGCCTAATAAAGAGACTCCTCCAACAACTGAAGAGGCTTCATGAATGAAAGCTGATCGAGAGCTGAAAGCTAATATGATGCTGGCTTTACCAAACTATGTCTACAACCGGGTTGATCACTGCAAGGATTATCCAAATCTGTTGTGGGCACAATTGGAAAAGATAATGCTTGGTTCTTCGGTCGCAACTCAGATCCGACATACTCGATTCATGAAAAACTTTGAGGAGTTTAAGGCCAAAGACAGCGTGTCTATAAAGAGTGTTTTCGACAGATTCTGCGCAGTGCTGAATGATCTCCGAAAGATAAATGTGATCAAGACAGAGCTTGAGACGAATATGAAATTCCTCAATGCTCTTCAGCCTGAATGGAACAAATCATGTCATAGACCGAGGAACGACGTTCGGATCTCAACAATGCAGATTCAAGAACTGTATGAGATTCTGATGACTGATGAGAGCTTGGTGCTTGAAAAGAAGGCCAAACTGGACAAAAAGAACAAGAAGACAGTTGACCCGGTTGCTCTCCTCACGAAGCAACTGGCTGAACAAGCGTTGTCTCATAACGCTTTCACCGGGTCAACTGAAGATGATGGCGAGGCATTACAGAAAGCTATGATCCTTCTCTCTCAACACTTTCAGAAAAAGTTCCAACCCCGATCAAGTTCCAACTCTTCTCGCTTCACTTCCGGCTCTACAGTCAAAGTGCCCGAGCCTAAGACTGCTTCTTGTTATAACAGTGGAAAGCCGGGTCACTACTCAAAGGAGTGTCGAGCTAAGAAGGTTAGGGACTCCGCTTACTACAGGAAGAAAATGGAACTAGCAGAAAAGAGAGAGAATGGAACTGCTTTGTTGGTTGAGGAAGAATTCTGGCTGGATCACTCTGACGACGAAGCTGCAAACGTAGAGATCGCTCAGATGTTCTTGGTTGGAGTTGATCAGTCAGAAGATTCTGAAACAGATGAAGACGAGGTATATTCTGAATTTGATTATAATTTCATTACCTCTCAGATGAATATCATAATTAATGCTTTGTCTGATTTACGTTCAAAGATTTTATCTGAAAAGAATTTAAATTCTGAAAAGTCAGATTTGATTGACAAACTGAAAATTTCTTTGAAAGATGAAAAATCTATTTTAGAAAATACTAAAGACATCTTTCAAAAGAAATTGGATGATTTGGAAAATTCAAATAAAACTTATCTTGAATCTTTGACGTCTATGACTAATTTAAAAGATGAATTTTCAGATAAAATAAATAAGTTAGAAGAAAAACTTTATCGAAGAAACCAATCTGAACAAACAATTTTTATGAACAAGCCAAGGAGTGAAGAAGCTTTAAAACAAAGGTGGGGACTTGGTTTTGAAAATCCTCATTGTTTAAACAATGCAATTGAAAAATCCCCAACTTTATATAAATACGATTATCTGACTCTTGCTCATTATGCTCCTCAATTTAAAATTGATTGGGTGAATGAGAAGCAAGTGTTAGAAATCGAAAATGAGAAAAGGACAAATAACAAGAAAAATGAAATTCCTTTTGTTTATACAAGTGAAAAATCAAGGAGAGGAAGAAGAGTTTTAAATGATATATCTTCTATCAAATCTTCAGTTTCTGATGATTTTGTTTCTTCTTATGCCCTTGATTATGATAAGGAAAATATTTCTCCAATCATTTATGATTCGAAGAAATATACTCCTCCGTTAGTTTTAGAAGGCAAAATCATCGATCTTGAAGATAAGATAGAAGATCAAAATACTTTGAAGAAAACTGAATCTGATATTATTCTTTCTTTCATGACGTCTAGTCTTGAAGAAAAATTATTTTCTCCAAAATCAGATTCTATTTCTAGCCTTTCTTCTGATTATAAGGAAAACAAAAAGGAAATTTCTAATTTTAAAATCTTTTCTCAAAATAAATCAGACTCCGAGGCAAATTCAGATTTATTAGTTGATCAGATTGGTTGCTTGGATAAATTTATTTTTTCTGATTTAAATATTAAGTCTAAAATTCTTGATGATTCTTTTACGCTCAATGATCAATATTATAAACCTAAGCGTAAAATAAGACGGTCAAAGAAGTCAAAGAAACGAGATACAGTTCTTTCTGACAGTTCTAATTCTTCAAATTCAATTTCTACAGATAGGACTTTGAGCGCTCAGTCAAAGAAGCAGATATGGAGAGCGAAGCGGACATCTGATGAACATATTTCTGATGGGGATAAATGTGTAGACAAACTTTACAACAGTGATTCATTTGCTATATGTAATAAAATTTCAAAATACTCTATAAAGCAAATGATTCGAATTTCAAAACATGTCTCATGTTCTTCCTCATATTCTAGTTCTGATGATTATGCTTTCTCTTCTGATGATTGTGATTATTTTTCTGATCATATTCCTCGTGCTTTAAATGTCAATTCTGCTTATTCTTTCCCCATACGAACTGCAACTAACAAACACGAGACCAAATTTAAGTGGGTACCCAAATCTTTATCTGATTCAAAGTTGCAGGCATCACATGTTAAGGGGGAGTAATAGAACATTGGTTTCTGCGTACTTTAGCTCAGGACCTGTACTTCATAGACTACGACTTCTAAACAAATCAGTTTAGAACTCGTTCTTCAATGATTTAAGCTTCTGACTAAATGAGATACTGTGAGTACATCAATTTTATTTCCGCTGGATTTTATCTCTGATTATGATGTGTTCCAGTTTTTCTCACTATTTTTCAAGAATCTGAGCTTGTTCACCTTTTTCTTAATTTTATATAACCCAATTTTTTTTAAATTTGAGACACAAATTATTTTTATAAGGTGAAAGATGAAATAATTGAATTTTATTTTGTTCCAACTAAATATCAATTTGCTGATTTCTTTACATTTTGTCTTTAATGAAAAATTTTACCATCGGCATATTGAGTTTAAAAGTTTAAATGTTTACAAATTTTATTCTATAAATTAAAGTTTTACATTTTTTCTTTCTTTTGAATAAAATATGTGTCTAGGATAAATTTTCAAGTTCTTTTGTTTATATTAAAGTTTTTATATGATCAAATTTCAAGTCTTACAAAAGTCGAAAAGTCAGCAACATGAACGCAAACCTCATTTTGCGTATCCTTCATGAAACGCAAACCTTGGTTTGCGCATCCAACATGAAGCGCAAAGCTCTCTGTTTTATCTGTTTCTTTGATTTTGCAGATCTTAAGCCGTCTCGTCTCCAACATTCGCATGACCAAGTTGATCAAGATCATCAAGGTCATGAGGGGGAGAAGTCAAGGAGAAGTTAACGAGACAAAGAGCTCAAAAGTTTATCTGCTGATCAAGATTCGCTCAAAGATTCTATTCTCTTAGTCATTTCAATTATTTTGTTGTTTCTTCTCCGAACATCACAGTTCATTCAAGATCATTCAAAAGAGGTGTATCGTCTAGAGCTCAAGCAGCAAAGACATTTCAATCTGAAAGATGTTGAGAAGAAATTTTTTTTCTTAAAAGTCAGAATGCTTCATAAAGTCGCTTTGTTGGTCCGTGTTGTTATAGAAGACAATTTTTTGAAGACCAAAGCGCTAATGATTACTAAGGGGGAGATTGTTAGGTCTAATTTTATAGTAATCATTGTATTTATAGGTCTTGGTCTTATACTGTGTTTAGAGTCATACTGTGTTTTATCTGACCAAGGGTATTTAAGTCCCTTTGGTCTTGTGTTGTTGTAAGACTTTAACGCACACATATTGAATACCTTCTATTTTGCGCATCTTGTCTCTCTCTCTACTTTCTCTCTCTAGGATTATTAGATTTTGGATTATCAGAGGGGCAGGAAGCTGCTGCTGAGGTTCACTCAGAAGATCCTCCCTCTCATGTTGAGGGGGAGAAGGTTGCTGACAAATCCCCTCCATCTTCTTTCGAAGGCTTAATAGAAGAAGAAGAAGAGGAGGAGGATAAAAAAGATGAAGATATTGATCATCAAGATCAGGATGAAGAGCAACACCATCAAGATGATGACGATGACAATGAAGAAGAACAATATTTATGGTTTTCTACAGCCGCCACATCATCAGTGATAGCTTCGAAAGAAGCTGTCACAGTAGGGGGGAGTAAAGAAACATCTTCAGGAAACCCTTCCCAAAACAAATCTAAGGGTACAACTGCTGAGGGAAGCCTGATTAAAGTTTCACTATATGAGGAGAATCCTTCTCAGGTATGCATTTCACTTGTCCCTGTATCTTTCTATAAATCCCCAACCCCTGTTTCTTTCTAGCCTTTATCTTTCTTCTTCCCAAAACATACACTAACTTCTTTTATCTATTTTCTGACCAGACATTTCTCTCCCCTGCTTAAGGGTAAGGAACTACAAATAGTCCCAGCTTATATAGCTGATGACTCAATAATCCCAATCTCCGTAAATGAGATTGATGAAGAAGATGAAGAAGAAGAAGCCCTGCACCATCCAGGAAGGCCCTCAAGACCATCTCATTGGTCAGAGAAAGAGATGAAGAGAAGAACAGAGATGATCTCTCTTATAGAAAGTGAACGGCTGAAGGTCCCTCTTCAAACAACCTCTACTGAACTAGAGTTCCTAACTGAAGCTGAAATCGAAGAATCTATAAGAGCTGAGAAACTGATAGCTGATTGTCAAAGAGATGCCTCTCTTGCTCTTAAGATTCATTCCTCTCAAGTCAAAGACAAAAAGCTGAAAAAGAAACCAGTGGAAGTCCAGGCTGCTCTATTAAAGGAAATTGAAGAGGAGCGCTCAAAAGAACTAGCGGTCAGCGATAACTCAGTCGAATGGTGCAAACATAAAGTCGACTATCGCTCAGATCCAATGAAGATCGTAGTCGTTGTCATCTCAGGGAGAAAGAAGAAGGACCGAACCTCTGTCACAATGGAGATAACCAGAGAGGATGGGAGCTGCAAGGCTATGTTCGTTTCAAAGCTGGAAAGCTTCGGTTACATGGATGCACTGAAGAAATCGAAGTCAACCTACAGAGGCTATGTTAAATGGATAAATGATGCTCTCATCAACAGAGTCGCTGCCATCCTAAAGGTGCCATCTACTCTTCCTTCCAAGCCAAGGCATCTAAAAAGAAAGCATGGATCCTCCTTATCTGAGAATGTCGCTGCAATAAGAAATGACACCTCCATTAAGTTCTCAAAAGAAGCTCTGTTCGGTTCTCCTCCTGATCTCTTAGTTCTAGATCTATCCCTGCCCTCTGGTGGTCCATATATTGCAGGGAAAGTAATTAAAGATCCTTTTGGTATCTTCTTTAGAGATGATGAGGAACAACTCAGATTCCAAAGAGTCTCTAAAATTCCTATCTGTCCCCTCAGCCATCTCAATGATCTCCTATGCTTATGGTATGACTTCTCTCCTTCTGCTGAACTGATCAAGGCAATCATCAGTCAAGAATCTTCAGATCGAAGGAAAAGAGGAGAAGAAATACCTGACTATATGGTCAATCCTCCAAAATTTTCTTTAGATAGCTGATAGATTAGCTTTCTATTTCTTGTAATCTATTAGTTAAACTTACAATAGTTAGGTCCTCACTTGTACTTGTAATTTTCATACCTTGTAATTCTATCTTTGAATTAATGAAAATTTCAGTGAATTACTTAACTCTATCAGTACTGTAAAGATCCCTCAAAATAGTAATTGGGACTTGTATGTTATGAGTCTTGATTATTCCATTATTTTGAACTATAAAGTAATTTTCTTCAGTTACATTGTCATTATCAAATAGGGGGAGATTGTTGATCCAAACTCTCTCAGTGATTTGATAACGACCCTCTTCTATACTTAGTGAAAATTACGTTTTAATATGTATTAGTGTTTCACCATCAGCGATCAGACTGAGTCTGTTCAGTTATCGCTGATGATCTCTCTTATAAACGCTCTTATGTATTAGTGTTTCACTATCAGCGATCAGACTGAGTCTGTTCAGCTATCGCTGATACTCTCTGATGTAAACGTAATCCCTGAAGACAAGTTTCGCGTCAACAGATGTTCATAGCTGAATCGAAGACGAAGCTGCTGAACAAAGACAAGTCTACTAATGACCTGATGCGGATATCAGTGAAGCAAAGACAACTCTACTCATACGCGAAGAAACCTGAGGAAAAGCTTCAGCGATAGCTGAACCTTTTTATATCTCTGAAGGAGGAGATATTCAGCGATCGATGATCACTTAGCTTATGCCTCAAGTCTCTTTTGTCTTTCCCTGCACAACCAGTACGATGTGTCAGAACGGACATACCTCTGCCACAATTCGTACAACGACTCTGTTAACTACACTGTTCCTGATACGGCCGAAAGCATGTCTCCCAAAGTCAGACTCCCAAAGCAAATCACTGAATGACACGTGTAAAGTACCCTGCCATGCATTTAATGCATAAGGTATAAATAGAAAGATTACCTCTCCATCCGAGAGTGTGCTCTCTTCTTGAACTTAGATAGAAACCCTTGTTTTCTATACTTCTCAAATCCCCATTCTCTATATTCTTGTGCAACCATCTTAGTGTTTTCTTAAGTTTGTTTAGATTGAGTTCTACTTAATCTTCTTCCGCAAGAGACTTGTAAATTGTGTTTGATTTATCAATAAACAATTTATTAAACTTTAAATTCTGTGTTTGTATTCAACCCCCCCCCCCCTTCTACAAACTTGTTAAGCACCTCCGGGACCAACACCTAGCTTAGATGATAATGGAACTCCTTGGATTGGTTGTACAAGTGAAGTTAATGCTCCTAAAGTCGTATTCAATGAGAAGGGAAGGTATAGGAGAAGAGAATGAGGAAAAGGGTCAAAAATTGGGATTTCTATTCCCAAGTCAGTGAGATACATGGCCTTACCCGTGACCTGAAGCCACAGTGCAAGTCGCGCACTTAACAACGTTCGACCACAATGACATAAGCGGCTACCCACGCGACTTTGGGTCGTGGGACCTCTTTTCGCCCGAAATCGGACGTTTTGAGGGGTTTCAAGCACTATTCCAAACCAAAGTTTTTCCAACACATGATTAGCATAATGAAGGGCTATTAAAGCACTAAAAGAGGTTTAATACAAAAAAATAGCTTTAGAAAGCTCAGGTGTTACACTGTGGTACAATGTTATGTTAAATCCATATCTATTAGGTAACAAACATGAATTCCATTGATCTTGAGAATTCTAGAGATTACATGTGAATGGTAATATTTATCTATCTATAATGTCTCACTTTATCTCTATAAGATCTAACTTGATATTACAAATGAACTCTTCTAACCTAAAAAGCATAACAACAAAGCAACTACAAAAACTATTAAAACAACCTAACTACAAAGCAATTAAACTAAACTAGTATGACTTTACAAGACTTTAGAAGGCTTTGAATTTATAAAAGTCTTAGACTTTGAATTTTATAACTTTGACTTTGACACAAATCTTGAATACAATTTATGCTCTAACATTCCCCCCCTTTGGATTCAAGATTTAAAAAAAAAAAACTTGACAATAATCTTCAGCTCCTGAACTTCAAACTTTGAAGCTCTTACAATCTTCAAACTTTAAAAATCCTCAAAACCTCGCTTTGGCTTCTTTAAACTTTGATGCTTTGAAGAATCTTCAGACAAACTTGAAAAGTCTTTCACTTTCTTTTTTAGTATAAACTTCATCAGATTGTCATCAAGTCTTGAAACATGAACTTCATATCTTTGCAACTTTCAAATCTTTGCAACTTTGAAAACTTTGAAGGATTGAACTCAAACTCTTTTAAACAATTTCTTTCAACTTTGTATCTTCATTTCCTTGAACATTGATCTCTCTTGAATCGTCTCAAAACATCTTCTTGACTTTGACATATATCTACCCTTCATTCAAATTGAATCATTCAAATAATCTCCACTTTACTTCAGTATTCTATTTCTCCCCCTTTTTGATGATTGTGAGCACCATGATCATCAAAACTCTTTTCAATTTCTACACTGTCTTTGAATACCATAAACATTCTCTTCCTTTGATCTGATAAACCGTCAATTCCAAAATATATTTATCCAAATCTTTTCAAATTCAGATAGAAAAGGTTGTAATCCTGAATTAACAGATGAAACAGTTAATGTCACCTATAAGTAGCACAGAGCCACTTAGTACAAGGAATGTAGTTTGGAAAGGAGCTTTTTGATGTTCACTCCCAGGGCTTCTATTCAATCATCTAAAAACACAAAGGAATTTCTATGAACATTATGACAAGAAAAATATTCCTTGTGTTTACGTGCAAGTGTAGAAATGATTGAAGGAACGTGTGCTTTATCAGGCTTAAATTGTGTAACTTGTTGAGACAACAACAAGTTTTCACAGACTCAATGTGCATGATTGAAATGCGAAGGTGGGCCAAACTTCCTTCTTTTTCAATATCCAAACCTTCTGAGTTAATATTAGATAGAGTATGTGTTGCATCCCCAAGAAAAATTGAAACGTTTCTTTGTTGAGAAAGAAATGAGTGGCTGGTGGGGGTTAAAGCAAAAGTTGGCATGGGCTCACTGCCTGTTTCAATGATGTTCATGAAAGAATTGTGAAATAACAACAATGTGGATGTCCGACTCAGAAGTGATTAGTGCAGAGTTCTTGTATTCTTTTAACTCTGTTCTCACACCCCTTTTATGTTTTTAATATGCTCACTTTTAACCAAAATTTCAATTACATTTTACCTCTACACAATGAGAAAAACCCAACCGGATGAGTTATCTCCCCCACTCTTTGATATAGACCCCTCTCCCCTCAATCACTCAAGGATAACTTCTTAGGTAGGAAACATTGGTTAACGTGAATCCAGAGAAGTTCTTTATGCTCTCACATTGATCCCATGAAATTTTGTCCTAAAAAGATGTGTTGTTCAAAAGTTTAGCTTGAACAAATAAATCTCAGCAAATAAATCACATTGTTAAATGAATGTATGCTCTACAAGAATATCATTGATATTTGAGCATTTGAGCTTTGAAGAATTTCTCACTACAAGGGTATTAAATGAATGAAACGAATTTGAAAAAATTGTTTGAGAATCTGACAATGTTTCACACAGATCAAATATCATAAAAGATAATCTTGAAGGATTAGGCTATCAAAGAATTTGATAGTGTTTATATGAACGAATATAAACAATCTAGAAATAAACCCTCAAGTTGAAAGAATATATAATGCTCAACAACGTTGAATACAAACGGGAGTATTACCATCAAAAAATTGTTTTGTTTTGAGACATGGTAATAACAATGTTAGTATGAAGCTGAACCGGTGTGTATGAATACTTGAGAGTATAGACAAGATAAAATGCAAGTATTAATCTTTGGAAACACGCGGTCAGAAATATTATCATCAACAATCAAATATGGAAAATATTTAAAATCACACTTCTAAATTCATAAAATCTTTTTGAAATAGAGAAGTGGTTTGAACATTTAAGGAAAATATTTTTCATGTTCGAAAGTTGTTCTTCTTTCAAACAATCTGAGATTAAGATCAGAAGATATTCACATTCAGATATGTTTGAGCTCCCCTCAAATCATGATAAAATGATTTAAAATCTATAAGCTCCCCTTAATATTTGTGTAATATCTTTATCTGAAAAGAATCTGCACATGTCACAAGACTTGGATCAAAGTATCCTTAATCATTAAAACGAATTCTGAATTACTAGGATTGAAGTAAATTCAGAAGTCATAATCATTGAAGAACGAGTCCTAAACTGATGTGTTTAGAAGTCTGTTATCTTGTACTCTTTCTTCTTCTGTTTTCCAGTCATGTGTGTTATACTTCTGTGTTATTCCCAGTTTGTGCAAGACTATCACTACGAACAATGAGTTTCAATTCACAAATCTCATATGTATTGATCTTGAATTCATCAGATACAATGTGTCTCTCTACTTTCTCTCACTAGAATATGTAATATGATACTCCAAGATACGCACACAATTAAGTTCCACTTCGCTATGAATTACAAGACAAGGATAGTCATGCAACACGTTTCCTTGCAAAATAAGTCGCATGAGCTTGTGTCAACTTGTCGCAAGATGTATCTTGTTTTAATGTTTAAGGATACTTTGATCCAAGTCTTGTGACATGTGCAGATTCTTTTCAGATAAAGATATTACGCAAATATTAAGGGGGAGCTTATAGATTTTAAATCATTTTATCATGATTTTAGGGGGAGCTAAAACATTTCTGAATGTGAATATCTTCTGATCTTAATCTCAGATTGTTTGAAAGAAGAACAACGTTCGAACATGAAAAATATTTTCCTTAAATGTTCAAACCACTTCTCTATTTCAAAAAGATTTTATGAATTTAGAAGTGTGATTTTAAATATTTTTCATATTTGTTTGTTGATAATAATATTTATGACCGCGTGTTTCCAAAGATTAATACTTGCGTATTATCTTGTCTGTACTCTCAAGTATTCATACACACCGGTTCAACTTCATATTGACTTTGTTATTACCATTTCTCAAAACAAAACAATGGTTACAAACAAATTTTTATAACTACTCAACAACAATTTGGATCAAAAACTCAGATTTACTCAAGAACACTTGAATATCCTCAAGAACACTATGAATCCAATAAACTTAAAGTCTTTGATTGAAACATGTCTAAAACAACTTTTTAGAAAAGATTTTGCACAAAAACGGATCAAATCAACACAAATTTGCAAAATCACTCTCTAAAAATTTCACAAACTCCACTTTCTCAAGAACACAAATTTTTTCAAATCCTTCAAAATCTTGAATTCTTGAGGAGTTTTTACAAAACTTTTGATGTAAACCTTGATTAAAATGATAAACAAACACTTTTAATTCAAAATCAAAACAAAAAACGAATTAGAATCATCAAACCCATTTGAATTCTTGAAATCTTCAAAAATGGAGATTTTCTTCAAAAATCTTCAAAATTTAATGAATTGGTGATGAATTGGTGATGAATTTGTGCATGATTTTTCTGCCACGGCTCTGATACCAATTGACAAATCTAGATCTATTAGGTAACAAACATTAATTCCATTGATCTTGAGAGAATTATAGAGATTACATGTGAATTATGAACTTTATCTCTCTAGAATGTCTAACCTTTTCTCTCTAAAATCTATCTTAAATATTACCAAAATGAGCTCTCTTTTAACCTAAAAAGTTTAACAACAAAGCAACTACAAAAACTATTTAAACCACCTAACTACAAAGCAATTAAACTAAACTAGTTTGACTTTACAATACTTTAGAAGGCTTTGACTTTATAAAAGTCTTGGACTTTGACTTTGACACAAATATTGAATACAATTTATGCTCTAACATCTAATAACATAAAGGCAACTCTAAACCGAATGAATTACATCTATCCATTTCCCCAACTTCTTTCTGCTTTTGTAGTTCCTATGATACATGCTTCCTTTAGCTTAAAATTAAGCGAGATCATGGTTATCATACTAAACAACATCTAAAACATATCAAATTAAAAACATAATATCTGAATGCCTAACAAATAAAATGCTTCATCTACACACATATTACTGAACGATATTGAATCCTCATACATGTAATTCTTTTGTTATCTATATAAGATGAGAAATAAGTCACATTTGCAGAAATATTACATTTTGGTACATGAATCCCCACACATAAGAAAACATTTTTATGCATAACATACTCTAGTTTGTTTAACATCTAGTATGCACTGAAAACAATAAACACATATCATGCATATAATTTATTTGAAAAAAAAAATCAATTATGAAAATCTAGTATCAGGATTGACAATTCCTAAATCATATACAATTGCATGTATTCCAGTTCCAAATCACATGAAACTCACATCTGGTTAGTGTAGTTCTAGCGGAGCCTGCGTAAATGTAACCTACATAAGTCATATATGCATATAATCACTAAACTGGTTCTTGAATAAATATATTGTTGGTCCTAGAATGCAATGACTTACACTGAATGTGTTTGTAGAAGGGGTGTTGAATAAAACACAACAAATTTTCACTTTTTAATATTATATTTTATTAAAACATAAAGTTATAGATTTGTTGCAGAAGCTAGGAAGGAAATACAAGTGATCCTAAACAATCTGACTGGTTGACAATTTTGCTAGCACTGAAAGAGCAAGAGGAGAAGGCACCCTTTTAGATCTGAAAAACTAAGACAGTCTCAAAATATCATGGCGCCAATCTGAAAGAATAAACAATTAGTTTTCTTCAAAAAGGGCAAGTTGCATAAGATTTAGAGACCGTCTTTTATAGCAGTCCATGCGTTAAATGCAATAATGCAATTTCAACACTTGTTTGATTTCCTAATCCATGTATCTTTGTACTCTTCATTTCAGATCATTGATATGATGTAGATATTTGTTTCTTCAACCCATCCTTCTGTATGCCGACTGAACAGTAAAGTAAGTATGGTACTATTAAAATATTGAAGTGAAGGAAGTTGAAACCTTTCAGTCCACTATCCAAGTTAGATCCATTGTAAAATGGGTACCAAAGCAAAATTAATCTTCTTTATGATTGCAGGGTATCTGGTATCTAGATAACGGATGATCTAGACACATAGCATGAAACAAGTCATTGCTATCTGAACATAAGGAGGAGAAAGGTCCCTCAGTGGCCTTTGGTGGAAATGGGAAAGGGTACACCAGAGTTTTTAGTGTACTAAATAATGGAGTAACAACATTTAGAAGAGTTACTTATGTCGAAGGACTAAAGCCCAATTTACTCAGTATTAGTCAACTATGTGACAAGGACTTCTCATGCATTTTACCAAGAAAGCTTGTACTGTCAGCGCCTAAAATGGAAAACCTGCCCTGACCGGTACTTGCATGGAAAATGTCTGGGCTATCAACATGGACACTTTTCTCACTGAGAATATTTGTTTCTCTCTAAAGCCTCTTCAGATGTCTACTGGCTTTGGCAAAAAATACTCTCTCATCTCAACTTTAAAACGCTGAATGACTTGTCTAAAAAGGAAGTGGTTACTGTCCTTCCTTAAAACTCATATGCTAAGGAATCTCTCTATTCAGCATGTAAAAAAGGAAAGCAAACGAGGGCTAGTTTCAAGCCAGAGCAAGTTTCTTTAGTGACCACTCCTCTTCATCAACTTCTCATGGATTTATTTAGCCCTGTCAACGTACAATCCATCACTGGAAAGAAGTATACCCTTGTTATTGTTGACGAGTTTTATAGGTATACTTCAGTCATTTTTCTGAGATCCAAAAGTGACACCCCTGAAGAAATCATTTCCTTTGTAAGTAAGATGAAAGTGTTGAACAACAAGACTATTCGCTTAATAAGGAGTGATCATGGTACTTAATTCAAAAATAGTACTTCAGATAACTTCTTTGAGAGTAAGGGAATTTCTCAAAGTATCTCAGCCGTAAGGATACCACAACAAAATGGTGTCGCTGAACGCAAAAACCGAACGATCATCGAATCTGCTCCCTCAAAGCTCAACGAATCTCATCTTCCCACTCAGTTCTGGGCAGAAGCTGTCAACACTGCATGCTTTACTAAGAATCACTCACCGTTAGATCTGAAGAAGGTTGGTCTAAATTGACTAAGTGTTTATCTCAGATTACCTTAATTAGAGCCCTGAAACTGAAGACTTGGAGTTTGTTATGTTGAAAATGTGCTAAGTGTTTGCTCTGAAGTACTTGATCAGAAATCTGAGTCAGAATGATCAGAGTTTTGAGATGAAGATTTGCCTAAGTGTAAAAGTCTGAAAAGTGAACTCAGAGATCTGGAGAAGCTTAATCATAGTTCATCTAACTTCATCATAGTTCAGATACAAAGTCTAAGCATCTCGTTCAGACTTTGGTACTTAAAGATTTGATCCTTAAATACTTCCATTGTTCATTAAAGTTGTTCATTGGATACTAGAACATGTGTAAACATTTCATTTGTCTTTCTTGTAACTGTAATGTAGCTTTAGACATTCTTTTCTTGTATAAATAAAGTTGGTTAGAATTTTGTAGTTAATTTTTCATATTCATACATTCCTTAAGTTGTAATATTTCTCTCACTACAATTTGTAATCTCTCAAAGATCAATAGAATACGACTTGTGACACCAATTCTTTGTTAATCTTTATCTTTTGTTCTTAATCTTGTTTTGTGTGCCCCACAATATGTGTGTTAGCGCACAGATCTATTAGATTCAAGATCATCCAATCTAATGATCGCAATAATTAAAGCTGGAAAGTCTACTCTCGATATTAGTCTAATGTTAAGTTTGTAAGAATATGTCAAAGTTAATTATTATTTCTAAGTATTTTAGCTTTAATCCTAAATATCTAGATATTATGTTTTATTAGATATTTAGTTAGATATTATATTATGTTAGTAAGTGTGTTGTGTAAGATATAGAAAACACACACATAACACAATTTCATGGTGTAAAAACACAGAGAGCTTCAAAAGAGAAATCAATCAATCTGTATTCCGTGTTTGTAATCAAATCAGGTTGGTTAATATATGTGTCGTTGTTTTGATAAGAACTTGATAATATTGTGGACCGACAATTGGTATCAAAGCTTAAAATAGATTCAGATCAAGTTTTTCAAAGAACGACTCTGTGTTCTTCATTGAAAATCGATTTCGAGTTTAAGTGTGTTTTTGGGTTTGAAATCGATCAGGTTGTGATCGAATAGGGTGCTAGATCGAATTGTTATACTTTAATTTCAGTATATCACTAATATCGATTCCCATTTTGTGATTTTTGGAGTCAACTGTTCACGACTTGAAACTGCACTGTTCCATCGATTTGAACTTCAAAATGTGTTTGTTTTCGAGATCAAGTGGTTGCAATCTGTTCTAGAAGTGTTAGTGGTATATTTGTCGAATTTTGGTAATGCTAATCGTCATCAAACAGGTTTATTTGAGCAAACAAAGTCGAAATTTCGAAGAACAAGGACGAACTCGCGAGAAACGAGTTTTGCGCCAACATCTTCAAGAACTCACAGTGACTTTTGCGCCATCAATGTCTCGCGCAAAAGTCCTTTCGCGTGACCTTCGACTTGCACAAATCTCAGATCACAAGTTCGCGAAGTCACTTTTGCGCCAACACCTCCTAACGCAAAGTTGATTTCTGAGCCAACTCCTTGTAGCGCAAACCATATTTTGCGCCAACCTCTACTAGCGCAAAGTATTACTTCACGCCACCTACATCTCACGCAAACCTCTATTTACGCCAGCCTCCTTTAGCGCCAAGTGGGCCTTTTGCTCCAGAACCAGACTTAGTCTTTTTCAAAGGATGACTTCAAGAGAAGCTCTACTGACACAAAACCACCAGTACTCTTCAGGGGAGAGTATGAGTAGTGGAAAGATCGGTTCATGAACTTCATAGAAAGACAAGATTTGGGTGATTTAATCAGGAAAACAATAGAAGAAGGAGTTATGGCACCAGTTTATGAGACTCGTATAGAGAGAACTGTGGCAACAGAGTTTCAACTTAAGTATGAAGAGCTCGAAGGTGATAACCTAAAAGGAGCAAAAGGTGATAGATTAGCAAAGTCTTACATTCTTCAAGGGATTCCAAATGAAATATATGTGAAGATAGACAACTATAAAGCCTTTGGCAAAGAGATGTGGGATCAACAAGAGAAAATGATGCTAGGTTCAAAAGTTGGGAACCAGCTCAAGATATCCAACTGCCTCAACAACTATGAAGAATTCAAAGCCAGAGTTGGAGAGTCTCTAGAAGGAACATACGACAGATTTGTGACCATGCTGAATGAACTAAGCAAGAACAAGATCAACAAATCACAAATAGAGCTGAATGTCAAATTCCTCAACATTCTCCAGCCTGAAAGGAAAAGATTTACAAGGCAGATGAAGCAAATCAAAGATCTAAACGATATTCCACTTCACGAGGTGTATGAAACCCTCAAGCAGAATGAGGAAGAGGTGGATGAGATCATGGATGAAAAGAGACAGTCTGAGAAGACAGTTGCTGATTCAGTTGCACTTATTGTGAAAAAGAAGAAGAAGAAGATGATTATGTCTGAATCAGATGAGGTTGAAAATGAAGCGAACTCTGACTCTGACGATTGTGAACAACTAAAGCAGGCTATGCTTATGTTGACTAAGGCTTTTCAGAAGAAATTCTACAAAAAGCCAAGCTCAAACAGTCAGAGGTATTCTTCTGGTCTAAGCAACTATGTTCACAAAGAGAGGATTGAAGGTAAGAGAGTAGAGGAAAGGAAGCCGGAGGAGAGAAGGTATAAAACTGAAGAAACTAGTCAATCAAAACCTCCAAAGTGCTACAACTGTGGTAGACTTGGACATTTTGCCAAAGGCTGCCGAAGACCCAAAGTCTGAAACTGAGACTACTACAAAAACAAAATGCTTCTAGCCAAGCAACAAGCGGCTGGAAAGGCATTGATGGCAGAAGATGAATACTGGTAGATCACTTAGACCAGGAAAATGAGAATGAAGAGAAGGACGAGACAGTGCATCTATGCTTCATAGGCGAGATGGAAATAGAAGCTGAAGCTGTTTCCGATGAAGATGAAAACGAAGAGGTATGTGATTTAACTGAATCAGATTTCTTAAATCAAATGCATGCCATGATGATAAAACTCCAAGAATTAGAGTCTAAACTTAAGCTTGAAAAGGGTGTCATTAAAGAAAAGGACCAATCAATACAGAAATTAGCGATGATATTGCTGGGAAGAAAGTATTGATTGAGGTTTTACATAAAAATATTGACACTAGTGCAAAAGAGCAGACCATAATTCTTAAAGAGATTGCTGAAACAAAGTCAAAACTAAGAAAGAGTGAGTTTGATTTCAAATAGCTTACGAAATTGCTTTCTTCAACTTCCAAAGAAAACGAATCGTTACTTGAAAAATTAAATGCTTTGGAAAAGAAGTTATACTCATTGGGTCAAACTGAACAAACCATTCAACTAAATAAACCCAAAGAGAATAAAGAGAGCTGAGGAATTGGTTATGAGAATCCTCACTACCTTAAAAAGGGTAAATCTGAAGTGCCTGCACTTTATGATGTTACATTTTTGAAACTAGATCGACGATTCCCTGAGCTTCAAGTTTTCTGTACTGGACTGTCTAAAGAAGATGAAGCCAAGGAAACAGAAAATAGAAAGAACACATCTAATGTTCAACTTCCATTTCGTTATGTGAAGCTGAATAATAGTTATAATGATGATCCTAAATATCAATCAAAATCTCTTTCAAATGACTTCTTTCAAAGTTATTCTGTAAAATAAATGGAGGCTAAGCCTATTGAAGGTAAACTTTATATCCCTCCACTCGTTTTGGAAAGTAAAATTCCTGAACTTGAGAATTCTTTAACATATGAAAGACTTTTGATTGATGTTGAACAAAAAGTTTTTTCAACTGTGATTAAAAATTATATTCTTTCTAAATCATCAAAGGCTTCAAAATCTGATGACATGTTTGGTTCAACTGATGGGGGTTATGATTTTCTAAACTCTGATGGTGGTTTGGATGATTGTTTTGATCAATTTGATTTTAATGCCAAACTTCCTAATCATTCATCTTTTGTTGTGAAATCCAGTATGCTTGAGAAAGGTAAATCAACGAAAGTTGATAAATCAGTTTATGTGAAAACTAAGAATGCGAAAGGTAAAAAGAAATCTCAGCATTCACAGAAACCGATCACTACTGGTAATCAAAGAAGATGCATTCAGTTGTTTCTCAAAGATCTAACTCAATAGTCTCAAATATTTCAGATCTGAGCAAGCTAGGAGTTAAATCTCAATGGCAACCAAAACGGAAGATTGACGAGACTACTAAAACTTTTTGTAGTGTTGATTGTAATAAGACTTCGACTAGTAAAGATGTTTTGAATGCGAATGTTGCTACTATTTTAAAACCAAAACTTGTCGTTTATCGCAAGAAATATTCTATGAAGCAATTATTCCATTTACGTCTGTCTGTTAGAAAGTCTTCATATTATGATAAACATGCTTATGCTTCTTGTCAAGATTCTGATGTTTGGTTTGGAAATTATCATGTTCATTCTTATCATTCATATGATTCATTTGATTTTCAAAAGCAAAGAGGACCCAAATTCCAACGGGTGCCAAAATTGCATACTAACACAGTTGGATCCAAATACAAGTGGATACCAAAGAAAAGGGATGATTCTGTGTTGCAGGTACCTACTGTCAAGGGGGAGTAGGAGAATGATGGCTCTTGAATACAACAGTTCAAGACCCGGACTTAAATATCAAGACGGAGGCTTCTAAGTAAATCAGCTTAGAACCCGTACTTCAACGAAGAATGACTTATAAACACAACAATTTAGGACTCGTACTTCAATGATCAAAAGACCTTACTCTTGTGCTGATATGAGAAGTGTACTCCAATACTTGAATGAGGAAATCAACCATCAATGGGGAGTATATATTTGTCTGAAATTTTAATGCATATCTTTTTAACTGACATATTTTTGGATGCATAATTTTAGGGGGAGTAAAAGACATATGACTTCTGACTATTTCTGATCAGAACTCGTACTTTCATTGTTTTTCTTCTTTTTGTCATTTTAATTTAAGTGAATAAATTTTCTTTGACTATCACATAAGACTTTTGCAGTTGTTGAGAGACGCTTACATGTTCATATCTTTATGACTTTAAGCTTAACTTCATGAGATGTAAGATCGCACGTAAAGGTATAATCCTTTATCTTAATCTCATATATGATTGAAAGAAGAATAACTTTCATTCATTGAAAACATGTTCTTAAATGTTCAAATAACTTCGCAAATCTCAAAACGATTTCATGAATTGGAAGTGTAATTTTAAATGTTTTCTAGATCTACTTTGTGCTTTAACTGATATAGTTAAACCATTTTGAGCATCATATGCTTTCTAGGAAAACATCGGATTTCATTATGTTAGGACTTAACAAAACTTCTATGGAATCACTTTAACCAGTGTTTCCTACCCAAGAGGTTAATCCATAGTGATTGAATGTGAGAAATCAAAAGAAATGAGTGTGGGATGTGTGAAGAGATATAATGCAAAAGAGAGTTCGGTTAGAAGTAAACTGAAAGTTTAAAAGAAAGAGGGTATGAGAACAGAGTTAAAAGAATATCAGAACCCTGCACCAACTACTTTCTGAGTCGGGCAGCCACATTTCTAGCGTTTCACATTTCTTTGGTGAACATTATTGAAAAAGGTAACTAGCCCATGCCAACTCTTTATTAACCCCACCAGCTACTCATTTTCTACTCAAATAGAAAGTGTTTCACTTTTTCAAAGGGGAAGCAACACATTTACTATCTGATTTTCATTTGGAAAATTTGGATATTGAAAAGAATGAAGTCTGCCCCACCTTCGCACTTCACTCATGCACATTGAGTCTGTATTTAACTTACTGTTGTCTCAGTGGTTTACACAATTTTGAGCCTTATAAGCAATCATCAAGTGCTTAATTCTTTCTGTCACATGCACGAACACACAAGGAATTTGTTTCTTTGTCATATGGTTCATAGAATTTACCTTTGTGGTGATTCGATGATTGAATGGAAGCCCTAGGGGAGTGAACATCACAAAAGCTCCTTACCTAGTGTATTCGTTACACACGGTGAGTTAGTGTTACTGACAGGCATTTTAACTGATTCATTTGTTGATTCAGGTGTTACACGATTATTTTGTCTCGATTTGCGAAGATCTGGATGAATATCTTTTGAATTGACGAATCAGAGGCTCCAAATGAAAGAAATTTCTTGACCTAAAAGTTTTGATGAAATCGTTTCTCTATTCATCAAAAAGGGGGAGAACCTAAAGCTTGAAGAAATGACCATCACATTACAAGATTGGAAAAGAGAAGAGCTAACCAAGAAATGCGAGAGATCAAAGTATTCTGAAGACATGCTGATTTTAGAGAAATTTTCTTTGAACATACTTTGCTAAAGCATTCTGAGCTAAAAACCTGGAGATTATTACATATTGAAGACAGAGAGGGAGATTGCATCTTTTGAGCTGAAAAAGAAGACTGAATTGCTAAAATCTTTTTAGTAATGATCTTGATCCAAAGGGGGAGATTGTTAGCGCACAGGTCTATTAGATTCAAGATCATCCAATCTAAAGATCGCAATCTGAAGCTAAAGCTGGAAAGTCAACTCTCGATATTAGTCCAATGTTAAGTTTGTAATAATATGTCAAAGTTAATTATTGTTTCTAAGTATTTTAGCTTTAATCCTAAATATCTAGATATTATGTTTTATTAGATATTTAGTTAGAAATTATATTATGTTAGTAAGTGTGTTGTGTAAGATATAGAAAACACACACATAACACAATTTCACGGAGTAAAAACACAGAGAGCTTCAAAAGAGAAATCAATCAATCTGTATTTCGTGTTTGTAATCAAATCAGGTTGGTTAATATATGTGTCGTTGTTTTGATAAGAACTTGATAATATTATGGACCGACAATGTGTGCAATCAATCAAGATCAAGATGAACAACAACGAATTCCATTTCAAGAAATCGATTATTGAATTACAAAATGCTCTCTCAATATCAATATTTCTCACTCTACAATTAAGCTAGTTACAATACAAAGACAAGACTAAACACTTAAACACTTTGATTTTTCCTTTGAGCTTTTGACTTTGACTTTGCTTTAAGAGGCTTTGACTTGAGCTTTAACTTTGACTTTCATGATCTTGGATCTAACATATTTGTGCACTAACAATCTCCCCCTTTGGATTCAAGATCATCTTTAAAAAAATATGCATTGAAACTCCCCTTTGGAATCAGTAACAAGTTATCTCCCGCTTTGGATAAGCAAAAAAAAAATTTCAGCCTCAAAGAACAATCTCCCTCTTTTGGATAAACTTTTGCAAAAACAATCTTTCTTTTCTTTGACCTGTCTTCCGACCTTCTGTAATCTCCTCCAAAATCTGTGATAATCTTTTGCAAGAAACTTTAACAATCTTCCCAAGGTAATAAAAACCTCTTCCAGACTTCAAAAAAGATATTATCTTCAGATTTAGCTCACTTTGCTTCAGTAATTCATCTTCAAAGAAAATTTAAGCAAATTTCAGCAAACTTTCTGAATTCTTTGAACTTTCTCTTTTAAATCTTGAACAATCTCCCCATAACTATTACAAACGTGTCCACCATACAACATTTCTTGAAATTATTTCTCCCCCTTTTTGATGATGTAGAGCATAGAAATCATCAAAACCTCTTCAAGAAATGTCATCATTTTCTGACCATAATCTTTCCAAAATTGAGACACTGAACATCCATTAATTCATAATGTATTCATCCGAATCTTTTCAAATTCAGACAAATAAGAATGTAACCCTAAATCAACAAATGAATCAGTTAATATGCCTGTAAGTAAAACACAAAGTCATTTAGTACAACAAATGTACTGTACAAGGAGTTTTATTGATGTTCACTCCCCAGGTCTTCCATTTAATCATCGAATAACACAAGGTTAAACTATGAACGTTCCGACAGAAAAACAAATTTTCTGTGTGAATGTGCTTGTGTATGAAAGAATTAAAACATGAATGTTTTATAAGGCTCAAAATGTGTAAACCATTGAGACAACAACAGTATTACACGAACTCAAATGTGAATGATCGAAGTGCGAAGGTGAGGCAGACTTCCTTCTGTTTCAATATCCACATCTTCCGAATGAAGATAAGATATATTATGTGTTGCGTCCCTAAGAAAATTGAAACATCTCTTTGTTAAGAAAGAAATGAGTAACTGGTGGGGTTTAAAGCAAGAGTTGGAATGGGCTAGTTGCCTCCCAACCCAATACTTTTTGGTTACTGACCCTGAGCTTGCTTATGCACAAGTTTAAAAAAACCAGGTTCAAAGTTGGATGGACTGACAAAGGATGTCAAGGTGATTCTTCCTACTATCTCCTCCATCACCACTGAAGTCAACTCTCTCTCTCTCTCCACCAAAGCTGACGCCGTTTAATCTTCCATCAAGGTAGTCAAAGTTGACACTGATAGTCTGTCCTCCCTAAAGACTGAAGTGTCATGCATCAAAGCTAAGGTTGTTGCACACTCATCAGCAATTGGCACTCTTTAGAGCTCCTTTTCAGCGCTCTCTAAAAGTGTCAATTCCTAACTCAATCAACAGGTGAGACATTGAAGCAGAATTTTGAGATCTATCAATGTAACACCCATAATTTTCGGTATGTAAAAGTCATCTTGTGGTCTTTTAAGGTTTCTAGTTCACGGGATTCGTGTTAGGAATTTATCTCTTTTGGTCCCTAAGTGAGTCGAGTGAGAAAAGTCAGATTTTGGGGCTCGGTAAGGGCCCGACGACAATGCCATGCGACTATGACAGTGTCACTGTCGCACTAGCAAAGTCGTAGGAGGGGAGGTAGCGTCGGTACCTTGGCAGTGACTATGACATGCGATATTACCATGACAATGTCGGCAAACACCCCCAGGCCACTTTAAATTCAGGTTTTCAACTTACCTTCTCATTACTCAATTCTTCATCTTGACCTTTCCCTCCCAAATCGAATCTCACTTCATTTCTATGAACCCTATATCATTTTTGGGGTTTTTCTTCTAAAATTAAGTGTTTCTTCATCCTCTATGCTAGTGGGTTCATCTCTCGATACAAGATCAAGTTTTCATCTCCAACACTAGAGAATTTAGGGTTTATTAGGTTTTTCTCAAAACGTAAGTGGTGAGCTCATTCCTCTCCTTTCTAAGACCTTAATCAAGTTATAAATGCTCCATTGATGACTCCCTAGTGTTTATATTTCTCAAGTTTTGTTTGGATGATTTTGGGGAAGTTAGGTCAAATTAGGGTTTTTCTAAGCACATGGATATGTGTATTTATGGTTGGAAACTTGTGGATCGAGGTTTTTGAAAATTTTTTCTTGAGGATTTAAGTTTCTTCAAATGAGCTAAAGTTGGGGAAAATCTAGATTTAGCCTAAATTTAGCAAGGTGAGTTCAAGTTGCTTTATGAAAACTATGTACATGCAAAAATGTGTATTTTGAAGTAAAAATATGTTTTACTTGGTAATTGTCAATGTGTTGAGTATTTTGATAAGTTTTCATAGTTGGTAAGCTTGGGTTAATTTGATCTCATGAAATGCTCATATTTGGGATTGGGATATTTCGATAAGTCATATTTGGGATTGGGATATTTCGATAAGTAAATAGCATGATTTATGCATTTTTGGTGATTTTGTACCACTGAAGTCTATTTAATGATTTATGCGTTTTTGGTGTATTTGATTTTTATAAACCCTTTGGAAAATGCATGTCTCCGTGTTATGAGACATTTTGGAAACGTAAGGCCATGAGCCAATTTGGATGATCGTTTTCGTGATGAGTTTTGGGTTAATCCCATCTTTGAGGTATGTGCCTGTGTAAACGCATTTTAAATATATTTTATTATTTGGGGACTGTTAATTGTTGGCCAAATGGATTTTGAACATTTTAGCTTGGTTTTGACTTAAAAGAGTTTTGATGACATTTTTCTGGTTTTTAATGGCTCAATGTAGAGCCTCATTTATGATTTGCATCTGAATGCATCTTGTTGTATATTAATGATAATTACATGCTCGAGTGCGTTGGTCATTCCTGTGTAGTCATGTAATTTTAGATTGTGTAACATTTGATCCATAGGCGCGTAAGTCAGTCTTACTATTGACATTTGGGTGTAGCTTGAAAGGAGCCATAAGGACACTTGAGCTTTTATGTCGTGAAAGTGTCATACTATTGACGTTGGATGAGTGACATACTTTTGTGTTCCTCCACTCTCAATGGATACGGGTCTCCCCCGTTGTCGACCAACAGTATTCTGGATATTGTAATGTCCATGATTTGATATTTGGAATTCATTCCACTATATGGTCGCGTGAGTATTGTATTTTAGTTCCATGTTTTCGGTGGGATATTATATTTATATGGATTGTTTTCCATGATTTATGGGTTACGTTTTATGCCTCATCTGTGTTTGGATGTCTTGCATAATGTTGGGTATAAACATGCTAAGTATGGTTTATGCTGTTGATCAATGTTGCTAAGTGATTACTACTGCTAGACTATCAAGATTAGTACTGCTTAAAAAGTTAGTGCTGCTACTTGAATAGTTAGTACTACTTGGAGAGTTAGTACTGCTAGTAGTTTGTACTGCTAAAGATTAAAGCTGCTGAAGATGGTTAATACTTCTGAAGATAGTTAGTGCTGCTTATAAAGATAAAGATGTCTTGGAGATAAAGACAAGCTGAAGATAAGGCTGAAGATAATTATGGGATTGATATTGAAGATCAAGTTTATTTTGATAATTATCTTGTAATCTACTCTGTAAATATAGTCTAGATATTATAGATTATATAGTACATTCTGAGAGAATTATTGAAAGAAAGAATAAGTTTTGGTGATAGAGAATTAACCCCAAGACTAGTTTAGATCATTTCTATAGAGAAGTATAGAACGTCTGTTGAGCCTGTTCAACAGATTGAGGTTTTGTGTGTAATCATCAAGTTGAATCAATATAAACTTGTGATTTGAGTTTGATATACTGTTTCATTGATAGTTAGTGTTAAAGTGTTTTTTCCGCAACTTCTTTAACATTGTTTCTGAGTGAATGATTCTTGTTTGAGTTTCGATCCTGACAAGTGGTATCAGAGCTTTGTTAAACTCAGAAAACCAACAATCATCATGGACAATTCAAGTGATAGTGTTCTGGTCTCAAAGGTTCCAATGCTCAGATCTAATGAGTTTGACATGTGGAAGATTAGGATCAGGGAATACATGCTTCTCATTGATTACTCTATGTGGGACATCATTGAGAATGGCCCATCCAATAAAGGAAAGATTGGCTCAGATGGAAAAAGAATCCCACCAAAGACAGATGGAGAGAGGAAGATAAGGCAGACAGAGATGAAAGCCTTGAGCACACTGCTCTTGGGTATTCCTAATGAGTATCAACACCAATTTTGCAACTGCACTGATGCCCAGATGCTTTGGAATGCTCTAGAGAAGTGATTCTCTGGTACCAAAAGTACCAAGAGAAATCAGAAGGAAATACTGAAGCAACAGTATGAAAACTTCATGTCAACTAAGAATGAGTCCATGACTCAAACTTTTGACAGGTTTAACAAGCTGATTGGTGAACTAGCTACTGTTGGAGTGCAGATTGATCAAGATGATGTAAACAGAAAGTTCTTAAGGTCCCTTGGAGATGAATGGACCATGTATACTGTCTCCTTCAGACAGGATGACAAGCTGGAGGACAAAGAACTAGACGATCTTTATAATGACATAAGGGTGTTTGAGGCTGAAGTTGAAGCCAAGAAAAGACCATCTGGATACACTCATAATGCTGCTCTTTTATCATCTTCTTCTTCTACTGTTTCTGCTGCTAATACAGAATCAGTTAGTACTGCTTATGTATCTAAGCAGGATGTATCTAATGACTCTGTATTAGAAGCTTTTCTTGCTAGTCATGCTAATTTTGGTTTAATTAATGATGATCTTGAACAAATTAATGCAGATGACCTTGAGGAGATAGATATAAAGTGGCAGATGGCCATGCTAACTATGAGGGTCAAGAGATTCATAAAGAGGACTGGCAGGAACAACTTTTCTCAGAGGAGTGAAGATGGTGATGGGTTTGACAAGTCGAAGGTGGAGTGCTACAAGTGTCACAAAATGGGACACTTTGCAAGAGAATGCAGAGGAGGAATTCCTCAACAACATGGCAGTAACCACCAGCAAGCACATTCCTCAAGCTTCCAAAATAACAGAAACTCTACTCAAGCTCTTGTTTCTCAAGAAGGAATGGGATTTGATTGGAGTGATCAAGCAAAAGAAGCTGTTCAGAATCAAGCCCTGATGGCAGAAGTCCCAAAATCTTCAAGCACAGATATTCCAACAGAGGTAAAAACTAAACTGTGTACTGAAGAGTGTCTTCAAACTGTTAAAAAGTACAGGGATCATAACCAAAGCATGTGTGACGACCTTAAAAGGTTAGAAAGAGATATAAGAGATTATAAAGTGATTGTTGAGAAGTTTGAAGATCAAATCAAGGCTTATAAGGCCAATGAATTTCAGCATTACTATGACACAAATTACTGGAAGTGGGAAAAAGATCAATTAGAGATTCAAATAGAAAAATCTAAAGAGGAGTGTGAGAAGATAAAGAGTGAGTATGAGAAAGCTAAGCTTGACATTGAGAAGTTTTCTTATGCTTCCAAAGCAATGGACTCTTTGCTTAAACCTCAAGTTCATGATAAGATCAAGAGTGGTATAGGATACAATGAAACACCTCCACCTTATAACAATAATTATATCCCTCCCTCTTCAGATCTCTTAGAGAACCAAAATAAGAAGGAGTTACCTATAGGAGCAACAGAAGTAGATCCTATAGATAGTGTGGTGGTTGAAGAAGAGAATGAGGAAGAGAACTGTGAGAATAAGAATGCTGAAGAGATTCCTGTAGAAAATCAGATTCTTACCAATGAAGGGGGAAGAGGTAAACCATTCATCAAGAGTGAACAGGTGGATAGCTCAAAGAGAGAAAAGGGAAAGGTACAGGGAGTCCACTATATGCAGACCACAGTTGTGAATCCCTGTACATGTAAACAGTCTCAGCCCCAAAAACATGATAAAACAAGGGATAATCAAAGAAACTGGAATAATCAGTGGGCAAAAAAACAAGGGGTTGATCTGAGTAAAATCAATAGACCAAAATCCTGCTTTATTTGTGGAAAGCTTAACCATATTGCCAAATACTGTTATTTCAATCCTATGAACCAGAGGATAAACTTTCAAAGACATATACAAAATCCAGTTGGTTATAGGAATCAAGGAAGGAATCATATGGCTGAAAATGTAAAAAGGGCACCTTTAAAAAATCATGCTCAAAACAATTTTGCAAAATCAAAGAAAAATACCCCAAATAAGTCAAGGAGTCACTTAATGAAGAAGAAAGCAAACAATTTTGTCCAGGTTTGGGTTCCAATAGTAAAGAAATATGTTAGTACTGCTACTTCAAATAGTACTGCTGACATAAATAATGTTTCTGCAAGCAATACTACTGCTAACAAAATTAGTACTACTAATCCAATTAGTACTGCTAATGAAGTTAGTACTACTAACAAAATTAGTACTGCTAATCCAATTAATACTACTAATGATGTTAGTACTGCTAACAAAGTTAATACTGCCAATCAAGTTAGTACTGCTACCAGTAACAGACCCATTATTGTGACAAAGTATTCAAGTCATAAGATTCCTCAGTCTGAAAATCTCATCAAAACTGATTGTGAATATGTTGATGAGAATGGGAAACCCAAGACCACTTTGGCTTGTGTTCCTACTAAAAACTAACTGTTCTACTTTATGTGCAGGGCAACCAACAACAAAAAGGGAAGTGCATTTGGCATGTTGATAGTGGTTGCTCTAGGCACATGACAGGCAACAAGTCCTGCCTACAAAACTTCAAAAGAATTGATGGAGGACATGTTGCATTTGGGGATAATTCTCCTGGAGGAAAGATTAGTGGAAAAGGTATTGTGTCAAAGGGTAAGATGACATTTGAGGATGTCTACTATGTTGAGAAATTTAGATATAACCTGTTAAGTGTATCACAGATTTGTGAAAAGAAACATAGTATATTATTTACTGATACTGAATGTATTATCTATGCTAAAGGGTTCAAGGTAGTTGATGAAAGTATGATACTACTGAGAACACCAAGAAAGGACAATGCTTATTGATTGGATTTAGAGAATGTATATAATGATTCATCATTTAATTGTCTATTTTCAAAAGCTTATGTTGATGAATCATCACTTTGGCACAGAAGGATGTGTCACATGAACTTTAAAACAATGAATAATCTTGTGAAAAACTGTAACACCCCAAAATTTCGTATAGCCGTTTTGCGAAGTTGTATTGAGGAAATAGAGGTTTTTGGGGCTGTCTACAGGACGCACGGGTCGTGCGTCCTCCTTCAGAGAAAACGCACGGGCCGTGCGCCCTCCCCTTTGGAAAACGCACGGGCCGTGCGCTGGGTTGGGTTTCGTGCATTTCTTTGCTGAAATATCTCTTTTGTGAGATTTCTTTTAGAAATCTCAGATTCTTCTCTCTCTCTGTTCTTTTTCTCTCTTTTCTCTTTCAATCTTCTAAGGTTCATTTTGCGGCTAGTTTTCGGTGTTTCTAGCGAGGGGTCGGTGTTTTAAGCTTCATCTCTACGTCGTGATCGTTATCTGGTTTTCCGGGTTTTATTCTGAAAACCTACAGGTGAGTTCCTACTATCATTTTACAAACTTTATACATGTCAAAACTCTTATTTGCGAAATCTAAAGTATTTCTACGGTATGATTTTATGTTCTCTACATATTGTTGTAAATAAAGTTTTTGGTGATTCTCGAGGTTCCCGGTCAGTTTTGACCAAAATGACGGGTTCCGCCTTATTGAAGTAAAATGATGTTTTACTTGCACATTATGTGGTCGTTTGAAAAGAATGTTTATGAACTCATCTTAATGATTTTCATTCTTACCAGAAGTTGAACTGAGAATAGCATTTTGGTTATAAAATGTACTTATACCATATATTGATTTATGGTTGGTCACATATGTTGTTGTGACGAGACCTTACCATTACTAGTGGATCCCTAGGTTTTGGAGTAGACTGTTTTGTTGGGAGGCTATATTCCCCAAATTGTAGCTATGGATCACATGTTCCGTGATGAGTTTATGGTACGGTTATGTGAGGCCGGTTACTAGCCATGGTTCATGGTGATCCTAGTGAAGGAGTATACATTGGTTTCCCTTGGGAGCGCGATCTCACCTGCTGAGGACTCCAAGTGTTTAGCTCATAACTCGGATTTGTGGTCTACTTTGTGTTACAACACTCTCCTTGGTAAAATGGTCCTTTTATCACCGTTTAAGAGTTTTGGACCGAAGAGGCCCGGTTGTGGCGAAATGTTATCTTTACGAACTAAACCTTTATGAAAAGATTTCTTTATGATACTGACGTTATATCTTTTGAGCTTTATAAACTGTATGTTCTCACCAGGCTTTATAGTCTAACACTTTTTCTCAAATGATGTGTATAACAGGTTTCCATTAGCGGTGTGTGTGCCGGGGTTTTTGGAGAGACGAGTTTTGAGTCTCGAGGTTTTTTTGGAGATGTTTTAAGTATTGTTGCTGGGCATTGTTAAGTCCCATTCTTTTGATGAAATCCTTGTATAGAATTGTATAGTCTTAAGGACTGATCCTATTTATGGGAAGTTAATGGAATTGCTTACGTCATATTGTCAGGTTTCCAGGTTTTAATTTACTCTGATTTTTGAGGTTGTTACAAGTTGGTATCAAAGCTCTAGTTTAAGCGAACTAGGCATGAATGTAAGATGTCTAGACTTAGACTGAGTTTGATAGGCATTGATTGTGAGATTGGGTAGAACTTCTAAGATGGATTAGTCTTAGAATTGACGGAGGTTATGTTAATCAAGCGTTGTGATGATGGTAACAAGAACCCTTATGTGTTATATGTTCATAATCTCACTTAGCTAATGTGATTATGAGGATATTTTACGTGAGTGTAATTGGTTTGCTAAAGTTGTAACAATTGGTAGACGTAGCGGTACGTTTCTTTCGTGCGTGTTTCAGTTAAACTCTTCCTTACCCTTTCTCGTGCTTGTGTTTGTCTGCTCTACCTTAGTTTGTTGACCGTTTGAGTAGTGCAAAAGTTTCTTAGCGAGTAAGCTAAGGAATGATTGTTGTTTATAGCAATGTCTCTTTAGAATTATAGTAAGTACGTGGGACGCATTAAGTTAATCATCCTAAGCCAGATTCGTTGGTGGAGTTAGGATTATATCTTGATTAGATCGATTCCATTTACAGGAGATTTGTAAGTTAATTTAATGGGATGGTTGCCCTTTGATGCCTGAGGCATCCGGTAGATTATAGAACGTCGGGATATTGGGAAGCGTAGTACTAAGATGTGAGTGCCGACCAAATTCATGCATTTAATTTAATTCTAAAATGAGGTTGCCTAAATTGCTTTTCATGAGCGCCAACCATGAAGTAAATTACATTATAACGTTTTGGCAATACATTTAGCACTCATCATATTTTAAACTATGAGCATAAGCATGCTTAAATTGGTTTTCTTGCACCTGATTTCAAATTATTATCAAAACTCTCTTTATTCAAGTCTAGTGTTTAAATGCTATTTTTGGATGTCGAAATAATTGTGTTTTAACGCTTGTTGAGTTAATGGGCAAATAGCTGTAGAATTTTGACCTTGACATTGGAGCTCTTCCACGTATGTCAATGGTTTAAAGGAAAAGTTATCCCCATACTTTTGAGTCGGAGTTCTTGGAAATTTGGTTTGTGTGAGTCTTGTTGAATTGCATGGAGTATTGTTTTACGAATTCTTTTAACGCGTGCGTATATTTTGAGATGCGTAAGTTAATTTTAAATTGTGTGCAATTTATGAGTTCTTTGGGAATCGTTTCTCATCAAAAAAAAAAATCTTGTCTGAATGGTCACCTTACCTTATATTGAAAAATAGAAATTTTGACACCACTCGATTGTTAGCGTAAATGAGTTTTATAAAATCCAGTTGGATTATGGTGTCTCATCTTACGACTTTTGCGTCGCGTAAATAATTTTGAGAGGCATGTGCGTGTGCATCTTTATGTGTGTTAATCTCGGGGTTTTATCTTCAAGTATCATATGTCGTGTACTATGTGCATTGGATTTAAATATAACGTTGGTGTGAATGATTGCATAAACGATTTATGTTATTTTTTTAAAAACAGGACTTTCATTCTGATCGTATTCCATCATTAACTCTTACTGTTAAAATTTCCGCAAAGCATTTAGCGAATTAGCGGTATTTTTTTTGTCGTTGTAGTTTCTATTCTGTCAAATGTGTTTATCTTTTCAACGTGAAGCTTCAAAACTCGATTTGAAATTTTATTTACATCCCCGTTATTTTACCGCCCTTTGGGGAATGAATTATTGCATATGGGGTGAGTTGAAAATTCTTTCGTTGCAACGTCTCTTGGTTATATAGAGGGGAATTTTAAAGATAAAATCATGATTTTCCTTTTGAGTTGTACAAACAATTGTTGCACGTATTGAAATACAAGAACCTATCTTCACGTTCATAGCATAAATTGTTGCGTATGTTTTACTCGGTATTTCTCAAGGTGCGAGTATTTTGTTAGGTTTTCGTATTCGGTAACTTGGATTGTTTTAACAGCATAAATTGCTCATGTCGAACTTGAATATTTCAACAAGTAGATAATGTGATTTACATATTCTGGGTGATTTTGTACACGTAAAATCTACATTATGATCTATGCATCTTTGATAATTTTGTGCATCTTAGTATACTTGCATTCATAAACTTTTGGAAAATCTTTGGTCTCAATACGTGTTGAGTTTTGAGAAATCATGTCTTGGTGGTGTGTATTTTCATAAACATTGTTTAAAGACATTTCATTATTTGGGAAAATAGTTAAATGTCGGTTAAAATGTGTTTTAAGGTATACGAGACTTTCATTGGAAATTTACGTAAAGTGTCGGGCCTTTGGCTCGGGTTTTGACTGAATAAGTCGTGTGGACATTTGTCCGGATTTATAACCGCAATGAAGGATTTTCGTACAATGGAGTCTTGAGGACATTTGTACGGTTTAAAAACAGTTGTGGAATTTTGGAGTATGATGGCGATTGTTTTATGCCATTGAGAGTTACATGTTTTGGGAGCTTTGGTTTTCAGTTGGAGTCATGTAATGTTAGACAGTCTGTCCGATTTGTAAAGCCTGAGGTTTTGGGTTACACTTAGTGACTGCTCGGGTTGGCTAGCGAGTAGACAATAGGTGGCACGAGCTGCTGAGTTGGAACTCGTCTGGATTGGATAGGCACCCGTGTCCGTAAGCCTTTGGAGCGGAACTCGACAGAGTATGGCTAGAGGCGACAAACGGTCTGAAGTTGTGATGTCTGGTATGGCATGGGAACTAAGATCGGGATGCGTGGTGAAATCCAATAACATCACGGGTGGCCCCATTCAATTGTTCTCGCCACCCAAGATGGAAACGTTTAGAGGTCATGCGAGGAAGCTGTGTGGGCGGCCTACTTGCGTGTTCTTCTATTCTCTTTATGTACGGGTCTCTCCGTCGTAGACCCGGGGTATTTTAAACACTAATGTTATATATTTACTGGCTTTGGTTATGTGGAGTCAACGGTAAATGATGGCTTTAATATTGGGTTTACCCCACGTATATTAAGGTTTGAATGAAATGTGTTATTCGTGCATGTTGATATTTAGTTTTCTTTTGTTTTTGGTCGTGCGAGTATTGGGCCTAGTGTCCATGTTTTCGGACGTACGATATGGATAGTGTTACTAATATTTCATACTTCGAGTTATACAAATTGTGTCAATTTATAAAACGTATTTGCAATGAAGTATCCGTCTTTGAAAGTGCATGACTTTGAAAAGGAGTTGTTTCTATGTTTTAAGGTTCATTATTTTGAAAAGTTCTGATTTAAAGAGAAGTTCATTAATTTAAATGCTTTTACTTATGTAAAACTCTTGAGCTCTCTAGGCGTTAAGCTTAAACTTTTATTTATTTATTTATCTACATGTACATCATTTCCTGTCGGGGGTTCGGTTCTAGCAGTGCTTTGAGTAGTTGGGCCTTAGCCTTGAGCTAGAGTAAGTTGTTGGTAAAGTCTTCCACAGGTTGGAGTTAGTCTACGCATGGGTTTCTGTAGTGCCCGTCCTTTATAAGTCCGAATATATAGATTGGTGGTATGTTTAGAAGTTAATCTTTATAATGTAGTTGTAGACGGAGTATTTATGGAAGTATTAAGAAATTCGAATAAGGGCTATTTCCAGATTTGGGGTCGGATCGGAGTTGAGTGATAGCAGAATCTGTGTTAACTGATTGCCGGAAAGACGCATTAATGCGCCTTGTAAGAATATCTTTATCACTATTAGGAATGGATCAGTGAAATCTGAGAGTTTTGGGGAAGATTAGCGTCGACCGTTAGCTTTAAGTTCGGAACCGTGCAGTTCGAAAGAACTAGTAGTTGGGAAGTTGAGGTCGCTAATTTCTTGGAGGTAGTAATTGTCACCTAAGGTTGGGAGGCAACCGTAACCTTGGGAGTAAAGGTTACATTGAATTGTTGAGTGTTCGCTCGGTTAGGAGTGAAATATGCCCAAGTAGGGTAGCTTTTTCGTGTGTTGGTATTAAGATCTCGTTAATGATTCTGGTATTTAGGTTTGAGACGATATTCTCTGCGATCAGTGTTCCATTGAGAAGATTTGATTTTGAGGACGAAATCATTCTAAGGTTGGGAGTATTGTAACACCCCAAAATTTCGTTTAGCCGTTTTGCGAAGTTGTATTGAGGAAATAGAGGTTTTTGGGGCTGTCTACAGGACGCACGGGTCGTGTGTCCTCCTTCAGAGAAAACGCACGGGTCGTGCGCATGGAACAGGGTGCGAGACAGTGGAGAACGCACGGGCCGTGCGCCCTCCCCTTTGGAAAACGCACGGGCCGTGCGCTGTGTTGGGTTTCGTGCATTTCTTTGCTGAAATATATCTTTTGTGAGATTTCTTTTAGAAATCTCATATTCTTCTCTCTCTCTCTTCTTTTTCTCTCTTTTCTCTTTCAATCTTCTAAGCTTCGTTTGGCGGCTAGTTTTCGGTGTTTCTAGCGAGGGGTCGGTGTTTTAAGCTACATCTCTACGTCGTGATCGTTATCTGGTTTTCCGGGTTTTATTCTGAAAACCTACAGGTGAGTTCCTACTATCATTTTACAAACTTTATACATGTCAAAACTCTTATTTGCGAAATCTAAAGTATTTCTACGGTATGATTTTATGTTCTCTACATTTTGTTGTAAATAAAGTTTTTGGTGATTCTCGGGGTTCCCGGTCAGTTTTGACCAAAATGACGGGTTCCGCCTTATTGAAGTAAAATGATGTTTTACTTGCACATTATGTGGTCGTTTGAAAAGAATGTTTATGAACTCATCTTAATGATTTTCATTCTTACCAGAAGTTGAACTGACAATAGCATTTTGGTTATAAAATGTACTTATACCATATATTGATTTATGGTTGGTCACATATGTTGTTGTGACGAGTCCTTACCATTACTAGTGGATCCCTAGGTTTTGGAGTAGACTGTTTTGTTGGGAGGCTATATTCCCCAAATTGTAGCTATGGATCACATGTTCCGTGATGAGTTTATGGTACGGTTATGTGAGGCCGGTTACTAGCCATGGTTCATGGTGATCCTAGTGAAGGAGTATACATTGGTTTCCCTTGGGAGCGCGATCTCACCTCGTAGCACGGACTCTGGGTTCATTGCTGAGGACTCCAAGTGTTTAGCTCATAACTCGGATTTGTGGTCTACTTTGTGTTACACCACTCTCCTTGGTAAAATGGTCCTTTTATCACCGTTTAAGAGTTTTGGACCGAAGAGGCCCGGTTGTGGCGAAATGTTATCTTTACGAACTAAACCTTTATGAAAAGATTTCTTTATGATACTGACGTTATATCTTTTGAGCTTTATAAACTGTATGTTCTCACCAGGCTTTATAGTCTGACACTTTTTCTCGAATGATGTGTATAACAGGTTTCCATTAGCGGTGTGTGTGCCGGGGTTTTTGGAGAGACGAGTTTTGAGTCTCGAGGTTTTTTTGGAGATGTTTTAAGTATTGTTGCTGGGCATTGTTAAGTCCCATTCTTTTGATGAAATCCTTGTATAGAATTGTATAGTCTTAAGGACTGATCCTATTTATGGGAAGTTAATGGAATTGCTTACGTCATATTGTCAGGTTTCCAGGTTTTAATTTACTCTGATTTTTGAGGTTGTTACAAAAACAACCTTGTAAGAGGTTTACCACAAAAGGTATTTTCATGTGATGATCATTGTGTTGCATGTCTTAAAGGCAAACAACACAAAACTTCTCATAAGTCCAAAGAGATAAATACAATCTCTTCACCTCTTATGTTATTGCATATAGATCTGTTTGGTCCTACAAATGTGATGAGTATTGGCAAAAAATCTTACTGCTTAGTTATTGTTGATGATTTCTCTAGATTCACTTGGGTCTATTTTCTAAGGACAAAGGATGAGACAAGTGGACTGATCAAATCCTTTATTCTTAGAGTTGAAAACCAAACAAATCAAAGAGTTAAAATAATCAGGTCTGATAATGGAACTGAATTTAAAAACCATGACCTAAACAGCTTCTGTGAGGAAAAAGGTATTGAGAGACAATACAGTGCTCCTAGGATCCCTCAACAGAATGGAGTTGCTGAGAGGAGAAATAGGACACTGATTGAAGCTGCAAGATCCCTGTTGGCAGATTCAAAACTGCCAGTTACATTTTGGGCAGAAGCAGTTAATACTGCTTGTTATGTTCAAAACAGGGTTATAATAGTTAAATCTCAAGGCAAGACACCATATGAACTTTTTAACAAGAAGAAACCTTTTATTGGATTTTTCAAACCATTTGGGTGTCCTTGCACAATTCTTAATACCAAAACTCACTTAGGCAAGTTTGATAGCAAAGCAGATGATGGATTTCTGGTTGGTTACTCATCCCAAAGTAAGTCTTACAGAGTTTTTAATACCTCTTCTAGAATAATTGAGGAAAGTGACAATGTCAAATGCAATGAGAGCACACCAAATAAACTTGGTACAGGCCCTGATTGGCTTTTTAACATTGATTCACTAACTAATTCTTTGGGTTTCAGTTATGAGAATAATGCAGGAACAGGGACAGAATCAGTACAACACAAAAGACAAGAGTTTGTGCTATTCCCAATCCTTACAGCAGATTCTACTGAACTCTATGTTTAAGTGAAGAAAGATGCTTCAGATTCAAAGGATACTGAAACTGCTCAGAATGAAGAGGAGAGAGGTGAAAAGGAGGATCAACTTTTGAACTCAGAACAGCTAGAACCTGAGATGCCTGCAGTGGCAGAAGATGATACTAATGATGAGAACTCCTCAGTGTTTGGTGGCAGCCCTCCTGAAAAGAATGACTTTAATCTGGATACAGAGATTAATGAAGAGGATATTCATCAAACAAAAGTGCATAAAGATCATCCTCCTCAGTTATTAATTGGAGACATCAATTCTCCAATCATCAGAAGGAATCAAAGTAAGTTGGGAGGATTAAAAGACATACAATCAGGCTTACTATCTTGCTTTCTATCTTAGGTTGAGCCCAAAAAGGCACATGATGCAATGAAATATCCAAGCTGGATAGAAGCAATGCAAGAGGAGCTGTTGCAGTTGGTATTGCAAAATGTATGGGATTTGGTAGAACTGCCTAAAGGACACAGAGCTATAGGGACAAAATGGATTTTCAGAAACAAGAAGGATGAGAGAGGAATAGTGATCAAGAACAAGGCTAGATTGGTAGCACAGGGGTACACTCAAGAAGAAGGAATTGATTATGAAGAGGTTTTTGCACCAGTGGCTAGGATTGAGGCAATTAGGCTATTTCTAGCCTATGCTTCTTTTATGAAGTTCAAAGTCAACCAAATGGATGTGAAAAGTGCTTTTCTATATGGCAAAATTGAAGAAGAAGTATATGTCCGTCAGCCTCCAGGGTTTGAAAATCCCAAGTATCCTAACAGAGTATACAAATTGAAGAAAGCACTGTATGGACTACATCAAGCACCAAGAGCTTGGTATGACACCTTGTCTACCTACCTCTTGGAAAATGGTTTTGAGAGAGGAACCATTGACAAGACTCTGTTCATTCAAAGGAAGAAGAAGGACATCCTGCTAGTGCAAATCTATGTGGATAACATCATCTTTGGATCCACAAAAGATCAATTGTGCAGAGATTTTGAAGAATTAATGCATAAGAGATTCAAGATGAGTTCTATGGGTGAACTTACTTTCTTCCTTGGGCTACAAGTTAAGCAGCAACAAGATGGAATCTTCATAAGCCAAACCAAGTATGTACAGGACATTTTAACCAAGTTTGGGTTCTCAGATTCCAAGCCTGGAAGCACACCCATGGAGACACACAAATAGATTACTGCAGATCTTGAGGGGGAGGATGTGGATGTTCATTATTACAGATCCATGATTGGCTCCCTCATGTATCTCACAGCTTTTAGACCAGATATCATGTTCCCTGGTTATGTGTGTGCAAAATTTCAAGTTAGGCCAAAGCAATCACATTTTCAAGCAGTCAAGAGGATATTCAGATATCTCAAAGGTCAACCCAGATTAGGCCTTTGGTATCCTCATGACTCACCATTTGACCTACTTGCATATTCAGATAGTGATTTGGGTGGAGATAACTTGGATAGAAAGTCTACAACTCGAGGATGTCAGTTTTTGGGTGCAAGACTAGTATCATGGCAGTGTAAGAAGCAAACCACATTGTCCACTTCAACAACAGAAGCAGAATACATAGTTGTTGCAAGTTGCTGCTCACAAGTGCTATGGATTCAGAATCAAATGATGGACTATGGTATGACATTTCTTAACACTCCTATTTTCATAGACAACAGCAGTTCTATTAGCATTGTTAATAATCCTGTCAAGCATTCAAAAACAAAGCATATAGAAATAAGGTACCATTTTATCAGAGACTGTAATGAG